>APFE031702532.1:136770-191104 GCA_000404065.3 Pinus taeda
TTCTGGTAAGAAGCCTGATCTTTCTCATTTGAGGATTTTTGGTGCTAACGTTTACACGCATGTGACGAAGGATGCCAGAAAGAAGTTGGAGCCAACTACAGAGGTTGGGATATTTGTGGGGTACACTGATACGCCCAACAACTATCGTGTGTATTTGCTAGACAGTGGTAAAACTATTGTGCGACGAGATATAAAATTTCAGGAGGAGAAAGCCATGAAGTGTTCGCTTGAGAGGGAGCCACACTTGCATGTAGATGAGGAGATATTAGTTCCTAAGGATGAGCTTCAGGACGTGGATCAACCACAAGATGAAGTTCGCAGAGTGGAAGAGACCACTCATGCAGTGCCAACCATTAGAGGGCGAAAGCGCACTACAGAAGTTGAGAGATTGGCTCAAGATGCAGAGAAGGTTGTAGGACCACCTACAACACAGCGTAGACAGAGACAGTCACCTGATCAGTACATTGGATACATGGCTCTTGTGAGAAAATGTGTCGTGACTGAGCCATCCTCTTTCAAGGAAGCTGTGGAGGATCCCGCATGGGTAGATGCCATGGTGGAAGAGTATGATTCGATTGTCAGAAACGGTGCAATGGGAGATTGTCCAAGACCGGAGGGGAAACCCAATGGTGGGTTCGAGATGGATCTACAAAAGTGTATGTCAGTAGTGGGGTGCACATCCCATCAGATGGATGTGAAGAACTGCGTTCCTTCCTGGAGGTTGGGGAAGGAGATGCTACTTCAGCGGAGGTAGTGGATGCCACTGTTTATCGACAGTTGGTGGAGTCGCATGTGTGCAGGCTCAAGAGAGACACATCGGGATATGGATCTTGGTACAAACAGGAGGATGTAGATTGGGCAGGGAGCCCAACGGAGCACATCGACATCAGGTACCATCATATCAGAGATTGTGTGCAACGGAGAATCATGTTACTTTCATATATTCCCACGGAGGATCAGGATGCTGATATCTTGACGAAGGATCTCACTAGGAGCAAATTCGAATACCACAGAGACAGGATAGGGGTTGCAGATAATCCATATCTTGTTGAGAGGAAGTGTTGAAAATGCAACAAGATGATGGAGCTTAGTGAAGAGAAGCCGCCTTCACTAAGTGGGCCCGTAGGCTATTTTTGGCGCAAAGTCTATTTTTAGACATATGGATCATGGTCTATGAGTTGCAGGATGCTACTTGTGGATGATTGGTCATGTTGGTAAAAATAGATGGGCCTCTATTTTTGGACATATGGGTGGAGTCTATTTTTAGACTGCCAGTCTAAATATAGAACAATCGAATATTATTAGCTCTTAATAATATTTGGACTATAAACATTATCTTATTCTCTTGGAGCACTTCAGTTCGAGCTAAAGATGTGGCACATGCAACTTCCAGAAGGAAATATGCTTTTCTTATGGGTTACTTGAGCTATTGCATGAAGGACTTCAGTTAGAACTTCAGTGATTGAGTTCTGTGGAGTTGAATGAGGAGTTGATGGAGTTGTGTTCAGTTTGACTTAGTTGAACTAGTTGTATTTAGTCTAACTAACAAATACACTAGTGTTGAGTGGTGTGAATTAGCTATTAATTAATTAACTAACTATTAACTCATGAATCAACTGAGGAATACATCAGTTAACTCAGTGCATGGACAGTTCAGTGGAGACAAGTGTTGGAGATGAGTGAAAGGGCAAGACAGCTGTCAGTTGTGACTATAGTTGTGCATGTGATTTGCACAATCAGTGGATTGAGATTGCCAATGAGGATTGCGTAGTGTTACACAAGGGAAATACAAGTTTGGTTCAACCATTCTCATCTATTCTCATGCAGGATTGCGTAGTGGAGGCAGGAAAGTAGCGGAGGAGATTTGAACCTGTGATTGATTCAGATCTGAGCTAGTTTGTGTGTAACAGGTGGAAATAGTACTGAGTACTTGTGAGGAGTATTGTACTATGTATTGTTACATGTTCTCAATCAATATAATATACAGATAGTTGGGGGTTTTTAGCTGTATGCTTTCCCCGTGATATACTGTGTTGATATGTGTGATTGATGCTTCAATGTGCGCATGCGATTGTTTCTTAATTCCGCTAAATTGATGATCAACGTAGAGGAGGTTATGTATTATGCATGATTCCACAAATAGTGTATAATCAGGATAATCTCTGTGAATAAGTGTTATATTATTCAAAATTTCTACATACTGCCTCCAGCTTGAAAGCGGTGCGATCGCACCAAAACCACTCTGGAAGCGGTTTTGTCTCTCGCAACTGAAAATTGAGAAATGGTGTCGCCACGACAGGAGCCGTCGTATATTACATTCCACCTTTCTTCTGACCAAGATAACCTTACACCTGACACCGGAGATATTCAGGGAAGTGATTCCCATAGTTGCAGAGGCTGACCCTGACTAGTCTTCCACCGTTGGCTTGTCAAACCATGGAAGTGAAACTTTCCGAAAACTGCTCATTGCAAATTAGCCTCCTTAGTTTTGTTCTTATACACTTCCTTGTCCTCTTCCTCTTGGTTTTGGAAAAGTTCTTTTAGGTTTCTTGGTGACATTGCGAGCCAATCCATCGAAAATCTGTTGTTCTCGCATCCGATACCTTGGTTGGCAAGAATGTCAGCCAACTTGTTGGCCTTTCGACGAACATGGATAAATATTAGAGTGCGTAGTCCCTGAAGATGTCCCTGAATTTTATGGAGAACCCGTAATAACCTCCAATGTTTTGTGACATTCTTCTGCCCTGTTCCATGACTAATTCTCTTGGCCACGTTGATGACTAACTCTGAATGAGCTTCTATTATTACATTTTGGCAATTGTTCTGGTTCAGAAATTTTAAGCCTTGTTCCAAAGCCATTAATTCTGCCATGTTGTTAGTGGCTTTTCCTAGATGACCATAGAATAGGGAGATGATGTTCCCGTTATCATCCCTTAGGACCCCTCCGAAGCCTACCATGCCCGGGTTGCCCTTTGAAGCCCCATCGATATTATACTTTAGAAAGCCTTCCGGAGGAGGATTCCAGAAGTCTTTAACCGGTCCCCTCATGTTTATTTTCCTATCTGTACTTTGTGGAATAAGCCCTGGAATGCCTAACTGCCTGAGACTTGATAACTCTGCTTTTGAAGGAGGATTTTTGGGGGGATCCCTGACTGTAGTGCTGACTGTCTCCCTAAGCTAGTTTGAGATTTGCTCCAACAAGCAAAGAGAGGAATTCTTCTCATCTTTGAAGATTCTTCTGTTTCTCTCTTTCCACACATTCCATATGATGAAACTAGGCAACAAAGCCCATGCAGAGTTAAGAACCTCATAATTCGAAAAATTATTCCTCCAATTGTTGAGGTTTTTAGTGATGCTTCCTTTGTCTCTATCAGACTGTCTGAAGATGGTAGCAAAAAATTCCCATAACCTGGAGATGAAAATGCAGTTATTGAGAAGATGTTCAATGGTTTCCTCTTGGACTTCATAGAGGTGGCATCTGAAGGGTCCCAGCATACCTCTCTTCCTGATATTATCCCAGGTTAAGATTTTCCTATGTTGAACCAACCACATGAAGAGTTTGATCTTCATCCAACCCTTGTGTCTCCATAATTTTTGTCAAGTTCTATCCGTAGCTTGGGATTCCAGCCCAAGAAGAATACCTTTTGCTTCCTTAATGTTAAAGTTGCCCTCTTTGTTGCTGCCCCATCTTAGTTGATCCTGCCCTTCAGTAAGTAAAATCATCCTCTGATCCAACAACCTCTTAAGGGTCTCTGCTCTACTGTTCAATGTCCCGTTCTCTCTGCCATCTATTTTTTTTCCATGTTCTCCATTTTTCTGTATTGTGAGAATGTTCCCAAAAGTCCTTTACTTTCATTAATCCTAGGTTGTCTGTCTCCTGTTTGAGACCCAAAAATTCCTCTCTCAAAAGAGTTGGTTCTTGTTGCCATTTGTCCTCGTAGAATAGTGCCAGATCTCCATCTCTGATTTCCCAAAAATTGTTTTTTTGAACGACCTCTCTGTTCTCCCAGGCCTTGTTCCATATGGGAGAGCCCTTTATGTTTCCAGACATTCTTATGATATCATGAGAAAGCCAGGCACTGGCATATTTTTCCTTCCAGATGCTTTCCCATTGAGCCTTAGGATCCTTAACCCACCTCCACCAAAGTTTGGCCCCTAGAACCTTACTTAGAACCTCTATATCATCCAATCCCAAGCCTCCTTGGTTGTTGGGTTTACAAATCTTTTCCCATGAGACTAAAGCCCATTTTTTCCTTGTTTCCTCTTTGCCCCAGAGAAAATCTCTTTGTATGTTTCTAAATTGCTAAAATACTCCTTTTGGAGCTGGAAGAGCTAATAACATGAAGAGAGGGATAGCTTGGAGCACTGCCTTTGTGAGAACCAGTCTACCCACAAGATTTAAAGAATTGATTGCCCATCTCTTGACCTTATCTTGCATCTTAATTATTAGTGGTTCCCATATACTTTTGAGCATAGGTTTAGCCGTTAGAGAAACTCCCATATACTTAGAGGGGAGAGAGTCTCTTTGAAATCCAAGAATTATGGAGACATTTCTTTGGATAGCTATATGGGTGTTAAAGAAAAATATTTTTGATTTGGAAAGATTAACTTTCATACCTGAAGCCAAAGCAAAGTCCTTCAAAATCGTTTGTATGCTAACGCTTCCTTGACCATGGGAATTCCCTGTAGCATGGTATCATCTACAAATTGTTGATGAGTCAGAACCTGACCATTTTCCGAAAGTTGTAGTCCTTGAATTTTTTCGGTTACTCTAGCATGCTTGATGGACCGCCCCAGTCCTTCCATCATGAGGATGAAGAGAAAAGGAGAGAGTGGATCTCCTTGTCTGAGTCCTCTAGAAGGAAGAAAAGTTTCAGAGGGAGATCCATTAATTAAAATTGAAAAGCTGGAGGAAGTCACCAGGGCCATGACCCATCTGATCCAATTATGATCAAAACCAAATGCGGCAAGCATTTTCTTGATATATGTCCAATTTACTTTATCATATGCTTTGCCTATGTCCAATTGCATACCCAATTTCCTTTCACTAGTTAACGAGTGGACCACCTCGTGAGCTTGTATGATGTTATCTAGAATTTGTCTGCCTTCCACATAACCTGATTGTTCCCTCGAAACCAGCAAAGGCAGCAAAGGTTTGAGCCTGTTGGCTACAACCTTGGAAATTATCTTATAGACAACATTGCATAAAGCAATGGGTCTATACCTCTCTGGAGTTTGGGCATTATTCTACTTTGGAATTAGGGAGATAAAGGAGGTATTGAGAGCTTTCAATATAGTTCTGTTCAACCTGGAGTCTTCCACTACCCTGATAATATCCTCTTTGAAAATATTCCAACACGCTTTGAAGAAATTTACATTGAATCCATCCGGACCTGGAGCCTTACCATTTTGCATTTCCTTATGGACCTCACTGACCTCTTTTTGAGTTACAGGTCTGTTGAGATTCCCGTTATCCTCTCTGGATACCAACTTGGGGATATGATTAATGAGGTCCTTGATGAAATGAACCCTGTCTAAAGTGTTTTCCTGAGCAATACCTCGAAAGTGCTTAACTAACACTGCTTCTATCTCCTCATGAGATTGATGTATCTGCCCATCCGCGTCCTTGATTGAAGAGATCCTGTTGTGAGTCCTATTTGCTATTGTGGGTTTATGGACAAATTTAGTATCTCGCTCTCCTTCTTTTAGCCATTGAACTCTTGATTTTTGTTTCCAAAAAATTTCCTCTTGGTTGCACAACTTTTCCCATTCTTGGTGATGTTTCTCTACTTGGTCATTTTTGTCGTTATCAAAACCTTCCTTGATCAAAGCTTGGTTGAGCTCCATAATTTTATTTTCCACAACTTTCTTTCCTGCAAAAATATTACCAAATTCATTCTTGTTCCAGGCTTTAAGCTTCAGCTTGATGTGCTTTAATATTTTGTGAAGCATGAACATTGTTGATCCTTGAGTTTGCAAATCCTCTGCCCATCATTCTTCAATGTTATTGATGAATTCTGGGTGAGAAAGCCACATATTTTCAAATTTGAAAGGTCTATTTCTTGGGGTACCTATGCCCTTGATTTCCATTTGAACCGGCCAGTGATCTGAACCTCCAAAGGGAAGAATTCCTACTATTATTTCCTTGTCTAGAAGCACGAGATCCTCAGATATCATGAATCTATCTAACGTGGAGGCTACTTGTGAGTCCCCTCCTCTTTTATTGTTCCATGTACAGAGGTCATTGTTTGTCTCAATATCAACAAGCTTCATATTTTCTGAAAATATTTGGAAGGCTAAGGAATCTTTATTAAGAGCTCTTGTACCTGCTTTTTTCTTTGAGAGAGATCTGATCATATTGAAGTCTCCTCCTAGGACGCAAGGTAGTCCTGCGTGTCTGATTCGTAGATCCACCAAGGAATCTATGAACTTGATCTTGTCATCTAACCTTTGAGGGCCATAAACATTCGTGACTAGGTAAGTGTCCCTGTCTCCTACTGGCTGTATCACAACTGATAAATAATTCCTTGATGCCTCTGCATCAATTATTCCAATTTTTTGGGGATTCCAGAGAGTGAGGATACCCCCTGTTGTATTTTCTACTTTAACTTCTAGAAACCCAAATCTACTGAGCCATTTACTATGGATTTGCCTTAGTTTCTGAATGGAGCATTTTGTCTCCTAGACAAAAATTATATCCGGAGCTACCTGTTTCATTCTATTATTCATCATTCTCTATTTTCTCTTTCTACCAAGACCTCTAATATTCCAATTTGTGAACTTCATAATTAAGGATTGGTAAAGGAGTAACTGGTTAGGTATTTCATCTTACCTGAGTCCACCATAAGCTTTCTACATTCCATCAGTAGCTCGTTTTGTTTTTTCCTGCCTATTTTTTTCCCCCCTGGATTTCTCAGTGCTAACCTCAGAGTCATTTTTACTGCTTTCACCCCTTAATTGCTCTATTTTTCATTGTAGTTTATTGCTCTATTTTTCATTGTAGTTTACTCCCTCCAAACCTTTTGCCTGGGTTTTCCATAAGAATAACTGTTGTATTCGATTGAGCTCTTCTTGTGGTAGTGATTCTACCCCTCCAGTTGTTCCTTGAGCCAAGAACCCTTCTAGATCCAGGTTTTCTCTGTCGAGAATCTCCTTTAGCTCATTGTCCTCCATGTCCATTTCACTCTGGGTCATTTCCTGATCCATTTCCAGCTCTGATTCATTCAACATGATCCCCTTTTGTTTATCGTTTTCCTGTGTCTGATCTCTTTCTTTTTCCTTTTCCTTCTTCTCGTAATATTCATTCATTACTTGATCTTCTATTGATATTTCTTCATCCTCTTCAAGAACTTGGAACTGGTTCTGACTAATCTGTTATCCTTCAGCTTGGTTTTTCTTTGGCCCTTTTTTTCCGCTTTTCCCTTTATGAACTACTTTGTGAAAGCTATCTATGTCTTTCATTGTGTTTATTTTGCTTTTGTGCTCTGCTTTACAAGGGGGCAGTCTCTTAGAAGGTGCCCATGTTCATGACATTTGAGACATCTAAATGGGATATGTTCGCAGTCGATAGTTTGCACCCATTCCTCATAAAAAACCTCCAAGATGACTTCATCTGGAAGGGCTCTGGAAATGTCCATCTCCACACAGATCCTAGCAAAAGAGGTGTATTTTCCCCTTCTTGTGGCTTTGGAGGCTTTGATGAACCATCCTAATTTATTGCCTATAGCTGCAAGGGATTCAGTTTGCCAATAGTCAAGAGGTAGAGAATAGAGTCTTACCCAAACCAGAACTGAAGTAAAAGTTTCCCATTCCAGAACGAAGTTCATCATCCATGGCCGCATATAGAGCCCTGCTGCTGCATAGAAGTAGGGCCTGCCTTCAAACACTCTGTCTTTATCTTCAATGTTAGCGAACACCACAACAAAGAATCCTTTGGATCCTAGATGTAGATCAATGCTTCCTTTGGGTTTCCAGTGGTATATTATCCATATTTGTAAATCTTTTTCAGTGGGCCATAGCCCCATGAATTTGCATATGATTGTGTAAGTCCGCATGTGATCTCTGTGCTCCTGCAGCGCTGGATCATTTAAAACTACTCTAGGAGTAATTTCAGCTTTGGGTTTGCACTGACCCTTCTGATTTTTGTCTTTTTCTCCCTGTATTTTGTTGTTTTCTTCCTTGTCTTTTGTGCCCTCCTTCTCCTTCAATTTGGTACTGTCCAATTCCTCATCCCTGTTTTTTCTTCCTTCCTTCGCATCACTTCTTTCTTTCTCCTGAGGTTTCTTACCCTTGTTGGCCAACGCTTCCTTGTAGGAGGGAGTGGAGCTCCCTCCTCTGCGCTGATCCATGGAGAGAAACCCGCTGCAGAAGATTGTAACCCTAGTCGCCTTCACTACCCGCGCCTCCCGAGCAGTCCACCTCTCATGATCCCCTCAGTCCTAATCTAGATCCTAATAGTTAATTAAGTTAATCTGACTTAGTTAGCTCAGTTAATTCAAGTCAGGTGTCTATCTAGAGTCATGTAGAGTGGTTCCTAAATTGTAGGGGCCTAGGTTGAGTTCTTATTTAATTCAGTTTAACTGAGTCAAATTCAATTAAGCTAGTTCCAACTGAAGAAGGAATTAGTAGGAGATCCAGTTGTGGGGTGTAACCTACAGTAGTCGTATGTAACCAACACTGCTCAACCAGTAAACTGAAGATTCATTCATAATTAACTCATGCATGTCAAATCAGAGAAAGACCTAGTTGAGATTGGAGTTCAAGGACAATGTAATATCAGTTGTATAATCATCTGAATTGTACAAATGGTACATACAATCAGAGGAAGGCCTATGATGGATTGAACATTTATGGATGAGGAATTTCCCAATTAAATATGGGCTAATTCCCTAGGAAACTACGCAAGGAAATAAGAGCTTGGTAGGCAACATATTTAGCTAAGTATTTGCTGGAGCTTGTTTGTGAAGCAGTGAGATAGATTGAGATAGTGCAAAGGTTGCTTGGACTTGAGTAAAGCATTGTAATCTTCTCATATTTTCTAGTTAGTGCAATATATAGATAGTAGGGGTTTTTAGCTGTGGATTTCCCCATAAAATTATTGTGTTATGTGTGACTGAGTTCTTTCTCTTTTATGCTTCGTGATTTCATCAATCAATTATTGTTTGCGCTGATGAGTAGAGTAGATTCAAGTGAATTGTTTTAGCGTATTACAATATGCAATTTGAATCTACAAGGAATTTATACATGGTATCATAACTAGATTTATAGAAATTTCTACATGGTATCAGAGCTGAAATCACAATAGAAGAGAAGAATTCGAAGTTGTCCTTGCAGATTGATGGAGCTCTAGTTCAAGGCAGATCCAGAAGACCCTATGTGCAGACTTCTTAATGGAGCTAGAAGGATGCTAGTGGGTAGATCAATGAGCCAATGTTTAGTGACACAAAAAAGAGTTTTGATAATTGATATTGGTAGATTGAGGAGAAGAGAGATTTCCCATAGGGAGATCGAGACTCAAAGGGAGTCTAGCTTCAGAGGCAACATCCTTATGGAAGCTAGTACTTCAGGATCTGGGGAGATCAAACTCATTATTGCTATAGTTTCAACAACAATGCAGACACAACAATAAAGCAGTAGTAACAATAGTATGAGTAGATCAGATTTAGCTCATGCATGCAAAGCCTTGAGGATCAAGGAAAAGGTTAGAGATTTGGTGGTTGAGAGGAAGCATGTTAGACCTCTCAACATGTAGCCTCAAAAAATTGTGGAGTAGCCACAGTTGGAGAAGTAGAGAGGAGGCTGAGTGGAGATATACACTCAAGAAGAGATCTCCAGTAAGGGGAAATTTCAAGCCAATTGGGCAGAGGGAGCACATGCAGCCATACCTCTAGGTGTGAGGTGGGGCAATATGAAACCTTAGTCCAAGAGTTTCAAAAATTAGGTAGGATCCATTAGGTGTTTTTGTCTCATGGATCATTAGCTTGCTATGGGAGACCACAATATTCAATAGCAGGAGGATCAGTGTCAATCAGATATTGAGGAGTGCAGAGCAGTGTTGACAACAGAGCAGGAGGCTTAACAGAAGAGTCAACAACAACATAGTTTTCCTAGTACACAATTGCAGACACATTTGATTTAGTTCATTTAGTTTGGATGATTTTTGGTTATAGATGTTGTAGTAGCAACAACAATAGTGACAAGTGTTGCATGCAGAACATTCCAAAGATACCAGATCGAGATAGAGTTGAATTCCTTTCTTGTTGAGAGGGAGTGTTGAAAATAACAACAAGAAATGCTAAAAATAACATCAAGAAAAATCCTATTTAATTTTATCCTTGAATTAAATTGTAATTCTAATTCTCATAGCAACTTTTAATAGTTAACTAATTTAATTTGACTTAGTTGGCTTAGTTAATTTGAATTGGGAGTCTATCTAGAGTCATGTAGAGTGGTTCCTAAATTTTAGGGGCCTAGGTGGAGTTATTTTTAGTTGTAATTATTTAATTTATTTTATCTGAGTTAAATTTAGTTAATCTAGTTCCAACTAATGGAGGAATTAGTGGGAGATCCATTAGTGGGGTGTAACCTACAATAGTGGGATGTAACCAGCATTGCTTAACTAGTAAACTGAAAATTCACTCATAATTAACTCATGCATGTCAGATCAGAGAAAGACCTAGTTGAGATTGCAGTTGAAGGACAATGTACTATCAATTGTATAATCATATGAATTGTGCAGATGGTGCATGCAATCAGAGGAAGGCCTATGATGGATTGCACATTTATGGATGAGGAATTTCCCAATTAAATATAGGCTAATTCCCTAGGAAATTACGTAAGGAAATAAGAGATTGGTAGGCAACACATTTGGCTAAGTATTTGTTGGAGCTTGTTTGTGAAGTAGTGAGATAGATTGAGATAATTCAGAGGTTGCTCGAGCTTGAAAAAAGCATTGCAATATTCTCATATTTTTTGATTAATGCAATATACAGATAGCAGGGGTTTTTAACTGTGGATTTCCTCATAAAATTATTGTGTTATGTGTGATTGAATTCTTTCTCTTTTATAATTCATGATTTCATTGATCAATTATTATTTCCGTTGATGAGTAGAGTTGGTTCAAGTCAATTATTTTAGCTAATTACAATTTGCAGTTTGAATCTATAAGGAATTTCTACTTGTTTCTTGTGAATAGTTACATTGATTTTTGAATTAGGGCTAATGTGAGGAGAACTCGAGGATTTAATTTCATCTCTCTTATGCACTTATCTTCCAAATAAATGAAAATACCAATATTGTTTCTAATCATTTCAAATGCTCACTGGTTCCAAAGTTTTAAAGGGATGCTTGACAACGTTTACCATATCATCTTCCAACGTGGAACAACAAATACCGGATTGAAACCAACATACCATTGTTCAAGTCCCAAGAAGCCCTGGATAGACACCCATGGCTTGTGAAGAATTTTTTCTAGGTCGTCTTAGTGAAGTAAATGGAAACAAAACCATTTGTTAAGTAGGACATTGATTTTCAAATGATATATGATGACAATCTCCCACATAGTTACAATATATTCCTATATCCTATGAGCCTCCATACGAGAAAAATCCCGACGTCTAATCAAATCATGCTACTAGAGGCTAGATACATGAACCTAGTATACATATCGACCAAAAACAAGAGATTGAACCTCCTTAGCCACCCTCACAAGTCTTAATCCTTCGACCACAACGACTATGTCTGAAAGTAGTAGACTCTGGAACAAATGAATTATCAACCAAGTCAAACATAACATAATGATTCTTGGGTATATCGGATGAGGAAATATTTGCCACATAACCTCGAGAATGTGACCTCACATGAAATGCCTCAACAATCAAGGTCTCTTGAATAAGCATGTCAATGTCAGGGGAGTCGTGGCCAAGTAGTGCCATCACATCATATGAGTCAAGATAATGCATGTTGTATGTATGCCATCGGTCAGAAGAGATGAAACAACTAGCAACCAAGAAAAATCACCGGAGCGCCATAACATCATCCAAAAATAATTATGGAGAAAAAGAGACAAAATCATACGATCATGATATTTATTAATTCCTTAACCTTTAATTTGGATTTTACCCGGGTAAAAGAGAATACAAAAGAAATCATCTAGACTATCAAAGGACATTTACACCCATATTCCATTCTTGTGCTCATGTGGAAGTAATTATCACTATATACCATGGAATTAACTGTGGATCATCATTTCCATATTTATGATAGTCCAATTTACTCTTAAACTTTATGACAATCCAAAAGGATCTTAAACTTTATGAGAGCTCAAAAACTCTTTAATCGCCCCAATTGGAAGAATCAAAATGCTCCATGGTTGTGTCGTAAATTACTCACCAACATTTATTTAATAGATTCTAAAGGTCTGAAATTAGTTTTACAACAACCTTATAAACTTCTACCTTCACATTTTTTTTCTCGAAGATAAAATTGTAATTTTATTCAACCTGAAACAAGGAACAAATTACTTTTTGCAAATGTTATAAGCATTCAATCATGTCAAGCTTTCGGCTTATGAACAATAAAAATAAAAATGTAAAAAATTATATAAATTTTTTCGAGGTTAAGTGTGATAAAAATCTGAACCTTTTGCCAAACCCAATGGTTGGGATCAAATGTCACCATTGCCAATTCATTTCATGCCACTTGCAAAGGGACTTATTTTTCTGAGTCCAAGCTCTCAAATACATGGGTTCTCTTTATACCCAACAAGCCATTTTCATTATGTTTCCTCCTTCTACAACTTAGTTGCTTTGATCTCTACCAATTAAGTACCCTTCTAGATATTTGTCATAGTTCTTGACTAATCCATAACGTCTCCCTCTAACTGGTTACCATGTTGTACATGTGCATCCATATTTGGATTGTTCTCTATTATCCCTTCTTCTTCAGAAACGTGATGGTCAGATACCTGCCATACCTTTGGCTAATGGGCTTGCCTCTTTTCCTTTTTTGGGTCTTTTTTTTCTTTTGGGCATGTGTTCTACAAGTGTCCTGTTTGAAAAAAATTTGACATCTAAATGTTGTGTTCTCATAATCTAAAACCTGAATCCAGTAAAAGATTTTATGTTAGATCTAAGACTTTTGTGATCCATAATGTAGATATCAGCCTTTCGGATTAATCACATCGTTAGGATTTTGGCGACATTTCGAACCAACTAATGTGGTTCATCCTTAAGATACGGTGAGAAATCAATTGATTTGAAGGAATAAATAGCATGGATGCATCATTGCCCAGAGTTGGCCGTTGGTTAATTTATTAGATACGATCAGGTGGACCTTTACTAAGGTCTATCTCTAAACAAATTCTAGCTAAAGTAAAGATACCTTTTTATGTTCTATCAAAGTCCATCAATGAATTTTCCCAGAATATTTCCAATATCCTCTAGGACCTGATGGTGCGAGAAATGTAGAGGGAGATTTGGAAATCTCACCCAAACTGGCATTTTTGTGACCACCATTTCATGGCATCAAAATCTGGGAACCATGGGGTTATGAAGAGCCCAACTCTACCCCAAAACCATGGTCCATCACTTAGGAATTTCTCCATATATTATTGTGTATCAAATTGAACTATGAAGAAGCCTTTGGAACACAGGTAGTTGTCACAATTGGGTATCCAAGAAGAAAAAACCATTGCTGTAAATCTTCAAATCTTGGCCAGAAACCAATAAACCTGCATATTAACGCCTTGGATTGAAGATCAACAAAAATAAAATTTACCTTTGGGTGTTTAACTTCCATGGTTGTTGTTTTTTCCATTTGTTCGACAATGTAGGGTCTTAACATATTTTTGATATGGTAGATAGGAAACCTTCCCTTTCACTGTCTCCTTGAAAGAAACAAATCCATTAGGGTTTATGAAGATTGAAGCTGCACCTCGTAGCCTTAGATTTAATATTCTGGTGGAATTCCTTGCAATATCGTAATCTTTTAATTGAAAGGAATCCTGTAGAAATTTCCCCTCATATAACAAGCATTGAAAATTGTTGTTATACCAAGGTTTTTTCTGAATTCTTTACTTCATGTTTTCACTAGATCTGAGCCCTAGATCGATAACATGGATGTCTTCCACTTAAAATTTTTGATGAAAATGTATAATTTTTCAATATATGCCTATCTTCTGGCCAGATTTGGGAGTAAGAGACAGAGGGTATCCTTTTGATCTAGTATTTTACTTAGATATGCTCTAATATGGGGACCCATTTCAAAGAGATAAAAATGAGAGGGAATCCCATGGGAAGGAAGATCCCTCAGGTATAACAACTGCTTCATCTTTGCAGGCCCTTTATCAAAATATTCAGGGTAAATAATAGAGTATGTAACAAAAAAAAAATTCTCCATCCCATCTGGGTTGTCCTTTCATAGAAGACTCACAACTACCATACCGCAGTCAGGTCGCCTTCATACCTTGGCTTTAGATCCACCTCGATCCTAAAATATAAAAGAAAACAGTGGGAAGAGCCATCATTCAACCATGGATTCTTTTAATAAGCTGCTACAAGAGATCAAGCATTCCTCAAAATACAGGGACCTGAGCCATTAGCCTCCCTCATATTGGAGAAAAATGGTATATGTGACATTGATTTGATTCCCACCTCCTTTATGTAATACATATTCGTAGCCTGTAGCAACACCGACTAAGGTTTTACAGAAAGAGAAGACCAAATCCTTAGATCATCACAAAACTCCATTCTCTCCCATTTTCTACCTTCACATTAGTTAATACCGCATAATAATATGACTGCATTATTAGAAAGATAATTTCACGCTTATTTGGTTCATAGTAACCTGTCAGAAACTGAAGAAGAGACAATCACTCTTCACCTAACCATAAGGGCAACTACAATGTGATATCTTGCAGTTGACCACCCACACGATATATCCAATGTCTGAAGAATTCTTTACTCAAGGAAATATAATAGGGATTTAAATCAGGGTATGGAGTGTGAAGGCCACTCTCCTTCATTGGCAGGAAATAAGATTGCTACCTCTCAAGCACTGAATTTGGTCATATCACAAAACAAATATATGGCCACTGGGGGCCTACACAACATAAAAGGAAATTCCTTCATCGCTTCCAATAGTAACTTGATGATTCTACTTCTTTCAATGCTTTACATGCATAAAAAAAAAGAATAAAAATTTAGTTTCTCTCAATCCACTCGATTCATATTGAGGGATTTCTCACTTGTTTCATTAACTAAATTCAATTTGAGTATGGACTCTGTGGTCCAGTTTCCAAACATAGGTTTACAAGCCACTAGTTCACAATGGCTTCGGCTTCACATTCTGATGCAAGAGCATCTTATCTCCAAGTTAAAATGTATTTTGACTAGGATAGGGGTATTTTAATTTACCAAGGGTGTTGTTTCCCTAAGTGTGTGTGTGAAATTAATTTAATGTATTTTCCTAAGTTTTTAGAATAATTGTACATAATTAGAGTGAGGAATTGATGTAATCAGATCTTCTCTAAATGAGGGATCTCGAGAGTATTTTGGAGGGTTATAAAGATTTAGGAGTTACTTGTATTTTTAGAGGATTTTGTGGATACAAAGAGGCTATATTAAGAGATTGTTGAAGGAATTTTGGATTTGAACTAACTCTTGTTGAGAATCCCCTTTTCGTATATAATTTGTAGACAAATTATTAATGATAAGAAAGAGGAATAGGAAGAGATCCGAGAGATTTAGAGAGGCTTGAGGGCTGAGAGAGGCCATATGGCCAAAAGAGGGCCAAAACAATGCATTTATAGGCCTAAGACATTTTGTAATTATTTGTTTGTAATGCAGGATAATTGCTTCTAAGCCTGTAAGATTGTTTATTGAGATTTTGTTGTTATTTCTTGTCTCATATTCTCTACAATCATTTTATTTTTACATGTTCGAGTATATTAAAGCTTAGGAGGGAGAGAATTTGAGAACACACATTAGAAGACACAAAGAAGTTGTAGAGAATCTTGTTGGAAGGATGCATGATTATACTGATCTGCAGATTGACGAAGCTCAAGAGAGATAAACGACACAAGTATATAGAGTGAAAAAGGGAACGTAGAGTTGTGAACAATCCCAGAGTGATCGCATTATCAGATTGGCGATCCATGTGACTGAACGCTTAGGAAGGAAAGTACCAAAGAACTCAATCAAAGTGGCACAATGGAAGTGTCTTATAGAGCCGAGAGGGAAGGCTACAGAATGCATAGGAGTGTAGAGGAGTTGAGTACCAGGAACTATGGACCATCAAGTGACGGTGACGAAAATAGTTTTCGTTACCCGGATTTGTCAACCGGGAAGGAGTTAGCCATAGGTGGTTTAGCGTAGATACCCGAAAAGATTGAAGAGACCAGATCCCGTAAATAATTTTAATTGAGAACTGGGGTGCTGGGATTGTAAGTTGAAGTAGCATTAAGTGATGAGAATTTTCCCATTACTCGGGATTATCAAGTCAGGAGGTCGGGAAATCAAGATTCTAGAACATTTGAAAGCGTCGAGGTAGGGCCTAGAATAGGAAAAGGTGGATTTTCATGAATTTCACATTATAAGAAAAAGTGACCCATGGTGGATTTTACAAGGGAAAGGAAATAAAACAACAATGATGGACAACGGGGCCAGGTTGGAACACCCAGAGGCCCGTGAGCTCGTAAGTGTTTACAATTGCATTTTATAAAGGGATGAGGATGCACGATTGATGAGAAAACTTATGCACGAGGTCTTGAGGCACAATTTTAAATGAGAAACCAAGGAGATAAGGGAGAAAAGAAGTGGAGCAGTAGACAAAAGAAAGAGGCTGAGGGGAGAAGCTAAGTATATTTGAGGGCTGTGACACTGATGCAGAGAGTAGATAAATGCATATGAGGGAGCCATGATTAAAACAAAGCTTGAACCCAATGGTTTTATTTTAAGGAGGGGCGAATGCCCTGAACCTCCTTCCACTTGTAATTGAAAGGGAAGAAGGAAGCACTTAGAAACAAAGAAGAGAGGATTGGGCACTGTGGGTTAAGAGAATCTGGTAGTGGATTTACATTAGGTGGTATCAAAGAAAACGATACCAAAGTTAAGTTGGTGACCATATCAACTTTTTAAGAGAGCATGTGGTGTCAGAGCAAGGGGCCTCTAAAGTTTCAGAAGAGAAGCGAAAGTGGAGTTACTATAGTTCCACAAGGAAGAATTGGATTTGTTTGAGGTAATTTTTTTTTTCTTTTCAATGTGAATTAATAATTGAGAATGATGTGTTGTGAAGATCGGGAGGATGATGACTTTGTGAAGTAGAGAAGAATCAACCTAAGAAGTAGAGGAAAATGTTTTGAGAATAGATTCAGAGGACCAATTGAGGAAATCTTGGCACATGTATGGAATTTGTATGAGTTTGCTTGCATGAATTAAATTGGGGAGAAATAGCAGCCATCAAGTAGATGTTTTTAGGGAGGATGGTGACAGAATCCAGCAACAAGATGGATTGCTGAAGAGAAGATGAACACAATATATGTTCTCCAAGAGAAGTGAGCATTTGAATTTGTAGCAGGCCAAAACTCTTGAAGCTAAAGAGAGGGAGTGATCTAAAGGAGTAGCTTCTACTGCAAAGATCCAAAGGGAAAGAGATGGGAAGAAAACTTCCAACACATAGGAGTTGGGTATAGTTCCATAGTGATTATGGGTAGAATTTCCCAAAAATAGAGACAAAGATAAAGGAAGAAAGGGAGCAGGGTTGGTGCAACTCACGAGAAGTGGACAAAGGAGTGTTCATAGAAGAAGAAGAAGGAATGGCTATTGATAGTCATTTACAGGGTTCAAGGAGAAGTCACAGTTAGATAAAGGAAGATGCCAAGGCAACTAACATAAGGAAGATGAATGATGAAGAGTTTGAGAGGGATATGATTGAATTGAAGGCAGACTACAATCATTTGAGACAACTACTCTGAGACCAGGGATATGGTTGGTTAATAAGGAAGAAGTAGGTAAGATGGCATTCATTACAAAGGAAATCGAAACAGAATATGTGTGCTAGGATGAAGGAAGAACTCTAAGTAACTAAGTATGGGATAGAAGTTTATTGTAAACCTGAGCTCAATCCATGGAGAAAGTGAGGATGAGAAAAATGTTGAGAAGAAACCTTTTGAGGATCAACATATGATGATATAGACATCAAATGAGGCTAGAAAGTCTTTTGTTTTTACTGGTAATTGGTGTATGAATGCAAGAATTGTTGCAAATGATGGACTGAACATCAATTTTGTTTAGTATAAGGATAGAGAAAAATCATTGAGTATTGTTATAAAGAAGGAAGAAAGAACAAAATTATATTGTAAAGACAATACAAGTGAAGACTAGAAGTAGTGGAAAAGGGCATTCATGAAGGAAGAACTTGAGGTGGAGAAATTTTTATTTTTGGATGAGATGCCCAAGATGGAGACATTTACTTTTTGTAATGAAAGTGTTGAGGATGGTGAAGCTTTGGAGGAAGAAGTTGTTGCAATGGATAGGGACCTGATGGACAGTTTCAAGTTTCTAACAATGTATAAGGAAGAGACATTGGATGCATCTTCAAAGACCTTAAAGTCTCATATTTTTAAAACTGATTTGTGTTTTGTGTATGCAGGAGATTAGAAATGCAAAGATATACATGCTTATGAATATGTCAATTCTAAGGAAGAAATACAATTAAAAGTACAATACATGAAATTTTCCAAGAGGATGAGGAAGAGCAGGAAATGATATGTTGGCTTGGAGATATTTCAGATGGAAAATTACAAGGAATTTTGGAGGAGGATATGTAGGATTGAAACAGAGTAAGCATGGCACTGGTAAAAGAGGAAGATACTATAGAAGAATGAAGCAAAACTATGAAGCAAACCTTGCACACAGGTATGAGTTGTTTGTGGAAAATTTGTTATTTTAACAAAATGCAGGATATGGAGTTGTTGGAGTAGGCAGACAACTTGAAGTTGCAACTCAAAAGCATGCAACAGAGAACATAAGTTTTATTAAACAAAAAAAAAGGAGCTGGAGATGACAACAATTGTAAAAATTCCCCGTGGGGGTCAACAATCAATTAAATAGTAGCAAAGTTCAATAAGAAGACAACAGGGACTGACAAAACATGTAGAGCATAGAGGACAAGCTGGACAAAGAGATTGGTGAATTATGGATGCTAATGAGGAAGACATCCATGAGGCAGAAACGATGCAATAGACAGAGGAAGACAAACCATGGAAAGGTGTAGCGAACCGAGGAACTTTGCATCAACAAAATTAGTGGGCAGCTACAACGTGAAGTCTGGAAACCTGCAACATAAAGTTTGGAAACCAGGAATAAAGAAGGAGACAATAGTGGGACAACAAAAACATGGAAGATCAACTTACTTACTACAAACCAAAGTTTGGGATCCAAGAGGATTTCAACCAAATATGAAAGCACATGGTCGAGAGACCATGAATCTTTTAAAACTTGGGAGTATGATGCAGAAGCATCTTACCTCCATGTCAAAATGTATTTTAACTAAAATAGGGGTATTTTCATTTACCAAGGGAGTTGGTTCACTTAGTGTGTGTGTGAAATTAATTTAATGTATTTTCCTAAGTTTTTAGAATAATTTTACATAGTTAGAGTGAGGAATTGATGTATTAGGAGTTAGTTGGATTTTTAGAGGATTTTGTGGATCTAAAGAGGCTAGATTTAAAGATTATTGAAGGAATTATGGATATGAACTAACTCCAGGAATAGGAAGAGATCCGAGAGATTTAGAGAGGATTGAGGGATGAGAGGGCCAAAACAATGTATTTGTAGTTCCAAAGGCCTTTTGTAATTATTTGTTTGTAATCCAGGAGAATTTATTCTGAGCCTATAAGACTGTTTATTGAGAATTTGTTGTTAGTGCCTATCTCATATACTCTGCAATCATTTTATTTTTACAGGTTCGAGTATATTAGAGCTCAGGAGGGAGAGACTTTGAGAAAGCACATCAGAAGACACAAAGGAGTTCCAAAGGATCTTGTCGGAAGGATGCAGGATTAGATTGATCCACATATCAACAAATCTCAAGAGAGATAAACTACACAAGCGTAAGAAGAACAAAAGGGAGTGCATAGCCATGAACAATCCCAAAAGGATTGCGTTGTCTGATCGACGATCCACATGACTAAATGATTAGGAAGGAAAGTGCCAATGAAATCAATCAGAGTGGTGCAATGGAAGTGTGGCACTGATCCAAGAGGGAAGGTTGAAGAATGCAGAGGAGTTGAGTGTTGGGAACCAGACATAAGCCTGAAAAGGCCAAACACTTCGCCAAATTCACTTTTAGAAAACTCAGTCTATTGATGAAATCAGGGCCGTCTACTGATAGATCCCGTAACATAAAGGAGAAACCTGGAAGCCCAGAAGCCTGAAGATCCTATAATCAATTTGAATTGCACTATAAATAAAGCATCAAGAACCAGGGAGTTGCGGGATCAAAAGTTTGTTAAGTGTTGGACCCAAGACCCTCTGTTGACGAAATCCCGTGACGAAGAGCCCGAATCCTGTAAATTATTTTAATTGAGCGCTGATATTGTTAGTTGATGGAGCGTTAAGTGATGAGAATTTTCCCGTTACCAGGGACTGCTAAGTCGATAGGTCGAGAAATTTAATTTTAGAACATTTTAAAGTGTCGGGGTACTTTGTGGGGCCCACAATAGGAAAAGATGGATTTGCATTCATTTCACGTTATAAGAAAAAGTGACCCAATGATAATTTTAGAAGGGAAAGGTAGTAGAGCAACAATGATGGATGGTGGGGTCATGTCGAAACACCTAGAGGCCCGTGAGCTCGTAAGTGTTTACAATTGCATTTTATAAAGGGACGAGGATGCGAGATTCATGAGAATGCTCTTGCATGAAGTCTTGAGGCATGATTTTAAATGGGAAATCAAGGAGCTAAGCTAGAAAAGAAGTTGAGCGGTAGACAAAGGAAAGAGGCCAAGGAGAGAAGGTAAGCACAGTTGAGGGTCAGGATACTGATGCAGAGAGGAGCATAATGAATACGAGGGAGCCAAGATTAAAATGGAGCTTGAACCCAATGGTTTTTTTTAAGGAGTTATGATTGCCTTGAAACACCTTCCACTTGTATTTGAAAGGGATTTATCTCTCTAAAAGGGAAGAAGGAAGCGCCTAGAAACATAGCAGAGAGGACAGGGCGCGATGGGTTAAGCGAATCTAGTAGTGGATTTACATCACACTCACAGTTCAAGGATTCTCCTCTATCTTTGATCTCACATCACTAAAAGAAAAAAAACTCTCCCTTCCACTCCTCACAAGCACTGCTTTATGCATGAGAGGTTCGAGGTCCCCTTCTCAAGTTGTAAAGTTAACCAACACTCTTCCATATGGTACGTAGCCCATACTGGAAGCAGTCTAGTACCTCCTTCCCATTCTCTCTCATAACTACTTGGAATTTAGGTAGATCAACTAGAACATCAAGGTTCATAAACATTAATTTAAGGAAAGATAGGAAACTTCTCAGTCTTCTTTACATGCCTCTTTTAGAAAGCTACCCTTTCAGACATTGGGATCTGTATAAGCTAGTCTTCCTCTTCAGCTTTAGCATTTTTTAATTGAAATTAAGAAAATGTTTACATCAAATAGTTTTGGCCATATAGCCATGTTGACTCTTGAGCATCATCATATTTTAAATACATTACAAAACTTGGATTATTAGAAAACGAGAAATTACAATTTACTTCCTTGACCATTTCCCATTAGAGTTGGGTTCTTCCTACACATGGATTCCCCATGCTACTACTCTTTCCGAATATTTATCCCAAAATGGAATTCAATCATAACACTTAATAGCACCCTTAGAGTGCTTTCAAAAGGGAAAAGGGGGAATGTAAACCCAAGGTTTTCTTAATTCTTTAAATATGCTAAATATGAGATTAGATTTATTAGTTATACAAGTTAGTAGAGTCTGTACTCTTAAGGATACCAATCCTGAAATTATGTCCATATAAATTTCAAAATGTGCTTATGTCAGTAATTGGTTTTCTTTAATTCCATACTTAGAGTGTATGTCTAGTTCTAGAAAGCTATGCAAATTAAACTCTAAAGTAGGAAGTAAACTAACTATTATAAGTAAAAATTTACACCAATTGTTAATTAGTTAAAACAACAATTATATCATTAAGTAATTACTGTAAATAATATGATAGGTGCTCTTAATACTATGATTTTATAGCATTGATGAAGTTCAAGATGCTCATGATACGAACCCTGAAATTTATAAAAACCCCTGGTTGATTTCCTATGTAAATAAATAAAAATAATAACCAAGGTCATGGAACATGTATTCCAAGATGAATGTGGGGAAAAAATAGTGATGGGGATCACTGTAAATTAATAAATGTGTATGGAAGCTCGCAAAGGCATTGGCAAAGGAAAAGTGGCATTAATTGGCATTTATTTATGAAAATAAAGGAAAATAGGAGAAAAGGGAGATGAATGGTCACATAATTTCATGAGGAGGAAATTGAACAAAAATTAAGGAAAAATGAAGAAAATAGGGGCCTCAATGATAAAAAGGATTCTAAGGATAAGTTCACAACTTTTGTCAGTTTAGTCTTTGGCACTCTCATTCTATTCCCTCTCTCTCATATTCTTGCACACTTAGATAAATCTTGGTGCATTATTGGAGCACTCTAGTTTTCATTGGATTTGGAGAAAGAAGGAAAAGAAAAGTAGTAAAGTGAAAGGGGACAACGAGATCAACAACTATAGCAGGATTGCCTTGCAGGTATCAAGTTGCATGTATTATTTACTTTCTAGTTTTGACATGCATGGTATATGCATGTGGTTATTTGGTTGTGCTCTGTCATTGGCATGGAGGATTTCTTGGATTAACAATGGTTTTGGATAGCATTGCCATTTCCTAGATAGCCATGGTGTTGTGGGGTTTTCCACTTTTTGTTTCTGATTGGTGCTTAGGTTCCTTATGGTTGTGGGTTGAGTTACTAGTTCCTAGAGCCATTGGTTGGAACAAACACTATGGAAGCCATAGAAAAACTTGGGTTGAGTTACTACTGTTGGAGCCTAGGTTCAGACAAATGCCCTGGAGCCCTTGGTGGGTTGAGATACTAGTCCCTGGAGCCGGGTTGGACTAACATTCTGAAGCCTTGGAAGGATATGAGTTGATTTATTAGTTCCTAGAGCCGTGGTTGGAACAAACACTCTAGAGACCTGGAAAACTTGGGTAGATACTTTTTGGTTAGTGTTAGTAATGTATGATTGTGAGGTGGAATAACTGGTTGAGGGTTGAGGTGGTTTTTCCTCTAGAATCCCTGTTTTGGTTTTGTTTGGTTTATTCCATGATATTCCACATTCACACCTGGAATATGGCACGAGTGTGATTGGATGAAAGAGAGATTTGGTTCAACCCAATTATGGTCGGATGGTACATGGAAGTCCCTTACTTGGTTGGAATTTGCATATGTTAATACAAGCTCTTTTCCTCTTGTATTTTCACGAGTAATTGTACTTTTTATGATGTGGCTTTGATGGTTGTTATATCATGGTGTATATGTTGTTCATTTGCTGGTTATATGATATATATTGGCTATGGCTCTTGATGTTTTTTGATTTTTTGATGAATGGTTAATGAATGCATGAGCTAATAGATGTTATTGCAACTATTATGAGAGGGAATTAGATCTTCTTGATGATTCTAAGATGAGTATCAGACCCTTATGTTTAAATATGCATTCATGATCTGTAGATTACATGTCCTCAACATGTTTAACGAAATGACTGTCATGTTATAGGTAGTATAGGTAAATTTCTTCCTTCAAATTTGTATATATAGCATTTTGTTCATGTCATTATTGGTTCTGGAAAGTATCGATGAGTTCTAAGCAATGGATTGGAGGTTGACCTAGAATTTAGGCTCATGATTTAGGATTGTATGCTCGAAACTGAACATTTTAGGTTGCAACCGCATGGATGCAGGGCTGTGCATGCGGTTGGAGGCTTCCAACTACATGGAGGGCTTGTTGTGGGAGTGGTTTGGGACTCAGGTCAGAGAAAAGGGTGTCCAACTCAGGTTTTGAACACCTAGGGTAGTTTCTCAACCTCTGAGTGACCTCTAGACCTATAGAATGTTAGGAGTCGTTAGTTTGTCTTCCGTGGTCGGCCCACTTCCTTAATGGAACCTAGGAGGTTGGGTTATGTCATAGTAGCTCTTTCTCTCATGTTTACCCTAGCAAGTCGGTGGAACTGCATAGATATGGGAGGGGTGGTTACATAATGGTACCCGAGCTCCTAGGTTCAACAATTATATTGGATGGGCGAAATATGTTTTTCATGCATGCATGTCAGTTGTATATGCGTTCGTTATGCATGCATTTTGATTTCCATTGTTGTAAGTAGTGTCGTTATGTAGAGGTTGATGATGTCGATGTTGAGATGATTGATATGTTGATTTCATTGTATGTGTGTGTGTGTGTGTGTGTGTGTGTTATGTATATGTATACACACACACACACACACACACACACACACACACACACCACACACACAAATATATATATATATATTATGCTAATCCAGATTGATCTTGTAGATGAGATAGCCTCCCTTGAACTTCAATAAGGTATGTTGATTATGTTTATGTTTGGTTTATCGAACATGGTATGATTGTAGGAAGTAAAGGATCAAATATGACAAGAACAAATGGTGGACTATAGTTCACGTGATTCTCCATACAGATCAGATGAGAAGCATGGTGATGAGTACTCCTTGACATAGAAAATACATTTAGAAGTTTGAAAGTAGAGATCCAAAGTTGTAAGTCAGATAATGAAAAAATAAGTTAGTCACAAGAAATACTTGCTAGGGCACAAGAGAAACAAGTAGAGGTTAATGCAGTAATCCTTCAAAGTTTGTCAAATCTGCAGAGGCAGGGACCGCTTAGGATTAGTCATGGACAGGAGGAAAGGACTAATGGGGCATATGGCAATATGTATTAGTCAAGATACATGTTGGATAGGGGTGATACAATGAAAGATGGTAGGTTCTTGGACACACCTGACAAGAGGGGTAATTACTGTGGATTTCATTCTAGTTCTAGTTCAAACGTCACCATCCATATAAGAGGAGCGAGAAGAAATAATTTCCAGAGGAATTCAAGAAAGAAAAAAATATTACATTTGATGGAGAAATGAAGAAGTCATAGGATGCAGAAGCTTGGTTTCTTGGGATGAATACGTTTTTCTGATTGCATGACTACTTAGAGAATATGAAGGCTAGGAAAGCTACTTTTAATCTTAAAGGGAAAACATACATTTGGTGTGAAGATGTAAAGAATTTCAGAGGCATTCAGGAAGAGGAGTTGACATGAAGTGAGTTCGAGAAGATTTTTAGGAAGAAGGGAACAACAACATCGAAGGATGAGAAAATAGCCAAGCATATCATAAATATTTCCAACACCAAGATTGACCAAGTCACTTTAGGTCTATTTGAAAGAGGCTTGAATTTTTCCATTTCCCCTCGTACCATACCCAAAGAAGACATTCTATGCAACATTGAGTATGGGATTAAGGATTTACTGGACAACATTAAAGAAATTATTAGGCAAGATTGCTCCATTATACTTAGGAAAGCCAAGCCACCTAGAAGCAACATTTCCAAACAGGAATATCTTGCTCTAAAGACCCTAAACCAGAACCCTAATGTTGTGGTCTTGAAAGCTGACAAAGGTGGTGCGACTATTATAATGAGCACAAATGATTACACGGAGAAGATGCTAGACCACTTGACCAACAATGGATGTTACATTAAATTAAAAAAGAATCCCATAAGAAAGATATCCAAGGTTGTTAATAACTTAATAAAATCAAGGAAAGAACACAACATTAAGAATCTCATTGAAACCAATCCCTACACCCCTAAGACCCATTGTCAACACAACTGGTGGTCCCACTTACCATCTTGCAAAATATCTTGCTAAAAAACTTAAACCCATGGTGGGGAACACTGGTTCCTTTGTCAAAGATTCTAATCACTTCATCAATGAGATCAAGGAGATAAAAATGTACCAACATGACATTTTAGTGAGTTTTGATGTGAAATCGCTTTATACTAACATTCCCATAGATGAAGCCATGGAGGTCATCCAAAAAGTCACTGACCCAGACACAACTAAATTAGTAGAAGTTTGTCTAAAATCAACCTTTTTCAGTTTTAAAGATGATATATATGAGCATATTTGCGGTGCAGCCATGGGATCACCTTTATCTCCCATCATTGCTAATATTTTTATGGAACATTTTGAAACCAAAGCCATTGAGTCTTCACCATTAAAACCTAAACTTTGGAAAATATTTAGCGATGATACTTATATCATTTGGCCTCATGGAAAGGAAAAATTAGACATTTTCTTGAACCACCTTAACAATCAATCTAATTCTATCAAATTTACAATGGAAATGGAAGAGAATGGCACCCTTCCCTTTCTTGACATCCTAATCAAGAGAAACCAAGATGGCTCTATATCTCACCAGGTCTATTGTAAGAAAACCCACACAGAGCATTACCTTCATGTCGACTCTCACCATCATCTTGCCTAGAAATTGGGGGTTCTCAACACTCTTGCTACCAGGGCTATTCGCATTTCTGATCATGATCATTTTGAACAAGAAAAGAAACATCTTATGAATGTTTTTGAAAAGAATGGATATAGAAGACACCAAGGAATGAAAGCTTTCAAGAAGGTTGAGAATCCTGAAAACAAACAACCTATGGATGATTGTGCCAGTAAGGTCCACCTCCCCTACATATTAGGCACCACTGATAAAATTTCTTATATTTTAGAAAAATAATAAAAAAACCTCCTTCAAACCCATGAACACCATCAACATATGCCTAAAATTGATAAAAGATCCTGTTGATCCTAAATACCACAAAGGGGTTTATTTGGTTCCTTTTTCTTGTGACAAAACCTACATTGGAGAGATCAGTCGATGAATCTCAACAAGGATTCAAGAGCATGCTGCTGACATTAAGCATAACCGCTCTAAAACCTCATCTTTGACCGAGCACTCCAGTAAAACCAATCATCATATTTGTATTGAAAACTCTAGTGCTGTGGCCAAAATTGATCATTATCACCATAGGAAATTCAGAGAAGCTATTGAAATAGGTAAAAACCCTAACAACCTTAACCGCGATGATGGTTGGAAAATTAGTGATGATTGGATTCCCACTCTAACCTCTAATTCCACCTTCTCCTAGATGCGCCTTGCCCTCTTTTCGCTTGTTTTGGCCGCCATAATCTTCCTTTTAGTAACCCTTCCCTATACTTAGTCAAACATTTTAACATGAAACCAATATCAATAATAAATGATTTTTAGTTTCCTATTTTATTAATTAGGAAAAAAAAATTCTAACTAAAATTGTAGTTAATTTAAATCTCAATTATTATATTCAATCATAATATAAATAAATAAAAAACTTCATCAATTAGTCAATAATAATTTACAACAATATATTAAAGTTTATAAGAATTAAAGATCTTATTAACAAATTATTTCTAATAATTATATAAATAATTTTAGAATCCTCAATTTGAAATAAAAATTCTATTTAATTTAAATCATTAAAATCATTTTGAAATTAATAATAAAAAGTAATTTATGATGCATAATAATAAATTAGTTTATAATTATCATTAAACATTAGATATTAATTAGAATCCTCAATTTGAAATAAAAATTCTATTTAATTTAAATCATTAAAATCATTTTGAAATTAATAATAAAAAGTAATTTATGATGCATAATAATAAATTAGTTTATAATTATCATTAAACATTAGATATTAATTATTATACATTTTAATCATTCCATTATAGTTAAAAATAAAGATAATTTTCATACAACTTATTGTATTTAAATCATTAACATTCATTTAAATCATATAATTAATAAAATTAATTAAATATACAAAGATCATTAGTTAATTTTTAATCACTAATAGATATTGGGGTATTAATTAACATTTACTTAAAAAACTAATGATACATTGGTCATTTTTTTTTAATAATCTTTAAAGGAATCTACATATTAAATTAAAACTAAAAACTAAAAACTAAAATCATTAACAAATTAAAACATAAATATAAATAAACTATAACATGAATTATATCATCATCAAACTTGTCGGTTGTTTTCCCTTCCCAACCCTAACCTTTATTTATTAATCCTATTGAGTTCTGACTTATCCATTCATGGATCTAATCCTGATGATGAACCACAGAGGTTGGTTCGAAACGTCGATTTCGAAAAAAACATGAATACAATGACTCTGGAAGATAATACCACACAAAATATGGATAGCAGAAGCCTCAAATCAATAAAGAAGTATCTATTTGAGAGATACTATGATGACAGGGAAAAATAGTTCTATGAGTTGAAGACGAGATCTATGATTGATGAGGAGTATACTAGCATATTTTTGGAGTTCTTGAGATATGCGACTTATCTTAAGGAGGAGAAAGCAAAGATTTAGAGATTCATTAGTGGATTTCTAGTATCATTCAAAGATATGATTGAGTTTGATGAGCCTAGATCACTAGAGGAAGCCATTAGAAAGTTGAAGCGCTGTTATGAGAAATCAAAGCGTAAGAATGAGTCTAAGCATGATTGGAAAGATAACAAGAAGAATAAAGGAAAGTGGGTTAAGAAGAGAGGAAACCGACAAGACACAGATGAAAAGGAGAATGCAACACCGAACAAGAAGTTCAATGCATCCGATAAAGGATAGGGATTTCAGTTTGAGGAGCATAACAAGGGTGATGGCAAGAAGCCTTTACAATGTTGGACTCGTGGCAAGAATCATCACAGGAGATATTTTCCATAACATTAGGGTGGAAGATAAAAAATATGCAGTGCTCGGGAGGCAGAGACAATTGGGGATGTTGGACAAAGTATTTCTCATATTTACGCAACATTGGATAATATGCATGCTGACCATCAAGCATCTATTATCGAGATGGAAGGTAAGTTTTGTGATTAAGTTGTTTCTATTTTGATTGATGCTAGGTCTAACTATAGTTCTAACAGTCTTGACCTGGCGGATAAGTGTGGTTTGAATAAAGAAGTGCATGTAGAGTCTTGGTTAGTGTAGTTGGCTACATGTACTAAGAAAAAAGTTGATCATTGGGCAAGGGCTTGTGCATTTGAGATGAATGGTATGTATACATCAGTGCATCTAAATGTGCTTCCGTTGTGATCATATAGTATGTTATTGGGTATGGATTGGTTGTACATTCATAGGACTAAGGTGGATTGTTATGATAAAGCTATTGAGTGTTTGGATGATGATGGAGAGAAGAGAACCTTACAGGGTAAGAAGAAGTCTACATCAACGAGAATGGTTATAGATATGTAGGCAAAGCCCAATAGTAGGAAAGGATGTGTATTGTTTGAAATTCATATTTCTAGTGTTAAAGGTAAGGATGTCGAGGATGTTGTTGGGGCAAAGTGATTGCCTATCATTTAATTTGTCAACTCAGAGGTTTCATAAACTTGTGAGGCATGCGTGCACTGTATGTGTTAGAAATTGTCTTTTAGTTTATATCAATCTAACTACAAAATAACGAAAACCAATTCATCTAATCTATGAAATCAAATAATGAAAATGAAATTCAACTAACTTGTGAAATAAAAAACAACTAATGTATACTTAGTTACTCCAACATTCAATTATGAAGTGTTACCTTCTTGAGATGATGTGTAAGCAACTATTTATACTTTAACTTCTAATGTCCTAGAAAAGCAAGTAAAGTTTGCTTAAAATAACTCAGCAATTGCATGTATTAAATATTCAACCATTCAATCTTAAAATATGATTAAATCAATTTCTTAGAATGATCTTTAGGAATATCAGTTAATGCAATTAAATGAGGATCTTAAAAGAAAATATAAAAACACAAAAAAGTAAAGCTCAATGATTGCATAGGTCGAACATTCAATCACCCAATTTGAAGTCACCTTCTTGGCCTGATCTTTTATCCAATTATATAATGAATTGATAGTTTAATCTAAGAAAATAAATAACAGAACATGAAAAGAAACTAAATAACTATGAGCCCTTGCCTCAAACTTAATCCAGTTAGAAAATACATAAATATTCCCTATTGAATTTTTTTTAGAAAAACAAAGATTACACAGTCATTCTAAAATTAATACTAAGAAAGCAAATGAACTTTAACCTATAAAAGCAATTAAATCTCACAATAATTAGATGGCCATTCCAATGGTGTATGAGGATGGCAAGTGAAGAAGCTCCATATGCAAGCAAAACTAAATCTTCAAATCTCCAAGTATAAGCTCCAAATTCTCTATGAAAAACATGAGCATTTCTCCAACTTTTCACATGCCTTTCAAAGGAGAAGGCTCTCCTATTTATACAAAAACATAAGAAGCTACCCTATTTAATGAAGATCCACTAAAATCTCATATAGTTACAACCAAATAGCTCATAATGAGACACATATCCCTTAAGTGTCTCATAGAGTTTTAATCCAAATAAGAAATGATGAGACACCTCATAGAGTTACAATCCAAATAAGACACATATCCTTATTTTACCTTTATCCAAATCTCCTTTGAAGGGAATTCGAATTTGAGCATTGGAGGTCATAAAAGGGTGCCTTGGAAGCTTCCAAATGACCTACACATGTCATGAAACTCAAGCCACATATATAGATACGTGAAACCATGTTAATTTCCTAGTTTTTAATCATAAATTCACTTTAAAAACATAAAATAAATAACTTTGGTAAATAAGGATCCTAACCCATATATTTATGAAAATTGTGGCTAATGAAAGGTTGTATAGTTATGGAGTTGTGACATGTGAGTGAAATGGTGGTGATAAAGGTGAAAGTGGATGTCATTTTGAAGACATTTTGGAGGCCAAACATACCCCCCAACTAGAGTAATTGCATGTCCTCGTGCAAATATTGTATTAATTCCTTTGATTTGCTCACAACGTCTTTGCTTTTGAATGAGCTTGGCTTATATCATATGTCCTTAAACTTTGCATTTGACAAATTTGTTTATTTTTGCAAAATATTCCTTGTCATACATTGAATTGCAACATGATTGGTTGGTTCTTGTGTTTCAACCAAATTCTAATTGGTATTGGTTCTTGTGTTTCAATACATTGTTTCTTTTTGTTGCAACAAGATTCATTGAACATATTTAAGAACGCATCTTTAAAATCAGCCATATAGTGTGCTCATAATTTAGGCATTATTTGCAAATCATATAACTTTTTGAACCATAATGAAATCATAATTGATTAGGACAAGTATGTTAGGATGAAATGAAAATGTGTGATGGTGTATGATGTATGAATATGAAATGATGTCCCTTCCCCCCAACTAAAGATATGACAATGTGAAAGAGGAAGTGAGGAATTTCCCAAAGTTGCAATTTTAGTATTTTAAGGAATTTTATGACTAAAAATTAGAAAACCACATACCTTCACTTACCTTCAATGTGCATGAGTTATGGAAATTGAAGAGTGTGGCTGCTTCTGGATCATGGAATGAAATGTATAATTCATCTGCTTCTTGGTTTCATAAATGGTGGATGAGGTTGTAAAGTGGATTCTTTATTTCTGCTGCTAAATCTATTGTATCTTCTGCAAAATGCTGAAATGATATAGTCTTCAATCACTATAAAACCGATGGTACAACTCTAGTCATGCGAATAAATGTGTCGGTGTCGAGCATGAAGAGAGCCATTGGATTACTGACCATTGATTAATGTCGTTAACTAATGTGCGGCAAACTTGCCATTAATGTCAATGAGTGTCAAGGTACTTAAGTACATCTTGCAAAGGGCGAATAAATGAGCCAATGTCGAGCCACTTGCAAGATCCAATGATCAAGGGACATTGATGTATTCCCATGATTGTTGGCAAGAGAGCTTGTCATTAAGGCATACAAGCCTCAAGGTACTAATGAGGACTCTAGCCTTGGACCTAGATAATGTGTCGATGTCGATAGGCTGATGCTTGTTAGAAGGAAGGCCTTAAGGAATCCTCCATCATCTAACGTGAGCATGAAGCAATGATTTTGAAGGACTATGAACGGAAAATTTTGCAGTGGATCAAGGTTTATTTAACGGAAAGGAAAATGACAAGTGAATGGAAAGTAAAAGGACAAGTCAGCATGTAATCGAGCTGAATGTCTTTATGAAAATGGGTTATGAGTTAGTGAAAGCAAGGTAAGAAAATATAGTTTCTATGAATAAAAATGAGCAGTGAAGGAAAATGAGATGAGAATTTTATTGACTGACTAAGTGAAATGCAATGCGACTTCAAAGGAAATGAGATGAAGGTTTTATTGACTGAAGGAGTATGGATGCAATGGAAACACTGGCATTTGAAAGGCTTGCAAATACTGGATCTGATATGCATTAGCATGTGCTCATGAATTGATGTTTCATCTCTGTTGCTTCTCTGATCATTTTCTTGTGAAATAAATGTGATCTTTGAGAGACACTATTTTCTTATGGTCATCTATTCTTCCTCCTGGAACCTGCAAAAACTAGTACTTCTTCTATAATGGATTGTAAGGTTATCAAAATAGAGAGGTGGTCAATCTCTCTGTTAATGACATTTACATAAAAAAAAATAAGAATCGGTACTATTAAATAAGTTCATGAAAAGAAAACCAAAAGAGTTTATAGCTGTGTCGAAAGTAGTGTATCAAGTTACTTGTTGTTTCTTTTCAGCAATTTCTTCATTATTTACTGTTTCAAAATCTGATAATAGCATCCTCCTTTTGTATATCTCATCGATATCTTTCCAACAACGCTTGAATCATCGAATTCCGATGTCGTATGAGAAAGTTAGACTGTTTTGAAATTTTTATGAAACAATGAAAATTGTCATGTAAAATGTGGCATGGGAACATGATGCTACAGTGAAAGATGATGTAAGCAGATGAAATGGCATGTTGATCATGAATTTCTGGTTAGAATGCATTGTTTGACAAATAAATCAATGAGTTAAATGCATAGCTGCATAATTGTTTTCCAGTTGCAGAATTGTCGATTAGCTGTAGAATCGATGTTCAGCTGTAGAATGTGTACAGTTTCTGTAGCTAAAATCCTGAATAAACAACCCAAGTCAGTAAATAACCAAAAATGAATTCAAAGAGCAAGAAACAATGTTAGAGCATAAAGACCAATTTTAACTTGGACCACAAACAAATTAACTCGTATCTATCCCTTCAAAATCACATCGTAATATCAAAGGTTGTTCAACTTGCAGAAGGAATTTTATCAACTTAGATTTTCTGCCTTTGTGGTTTACTGGAGCCAAACTCCAGTGATAATTGCAATGCCTCATGGGCATGAATTCACTCCAACATATGTCATATGCCATATAGCATTAAAAACCACATTAGCCTTGAATGGAACCAAATGCATGAACCAACACATATATAATTAAATTATTCAACCAAACTCACGTTCTTCAATATAATGGTTCAATGCATATAAATGGGCTGAATGCTTGAAAAGATACACCACGTAATTCAAAGCAAATTCAACACCAAAGCGCACATTCAAGGGTTCAATGAACAATTTTGAGTGCATTTGATATACTATCATATACCACAATGATCATCAAGATATTCTAGCTTTCACAGGATTGTATTTAACCGAAATAGAGAAGGGACAACTTGAGATAATTGCAGGAGTAATGAACAACACCAGGAAATTCTAGCCAAAAGGGATCGAATGCTACAACAGAGTTTGTTTTTAATTTGAATTCTTCCCTCTTCAACGTGTCGTGTTTAAACAGTTCACCGTGTATTAATTAGAAATCGTTTTTTCTCACGCAGTCAGCGAAACAGGGTCCCAAAGAATCTCAAGTTTCTCTCAAACGGGTGTGAAATTGAGAAAACCTTTTCTGGGTTATTTAAGTTGACCTATTATGAGAAAACCAATGTCCGAGTTTTCCAAAATTTTCCTCGGTTTGCTCAGAAAATGCATTTTTAAAATAATGTGTCAAAATAATTATGTTTCTATGATACTTCGGCAACAAAAATCGATTGTTGTGGTTGAATTTTTTTATTTGTAGGTTTTCAATTGGTTATGCCTACTGGTTCATGATCGTCTTGGAAAATTCTTGCAGAGATTTTATGAGCAACCATAGCTTTGATAACTCTCGCAAAGGCCTTAGAGAGTCCTCTGGATGGCCGTTTGAAGCCCTGTTGAACGCGTGTTTTGGAGTTGGCTTTGATAGCAGGCATGATCACCGATAAGAAATAGCGGATAAAACAGAGCCATCAAAAAATCCAACAAATCAAACATGGCACTTGACGCAAATTCTTTGCTAGTAAATGACACCTTGAAATTTTTTAAAATGCCACCACACCTTTTATGTCAAATGAAACTTGTCTTGCTTGCACAAAAAAAAATTCATATGTCTCTCACATTCTAATATAAAAATCAACATTTTCCATCGCAATAAAGCTCAGATGATTTGCGCAATTAGATTTTTCATTAACAACTTTTGATGAAGACCTAATCACAACAACGGATTGGAATCTGCTTATAACTTGGCTCGTTCAAGAGTTGTGTGCGTTTTCACTGGCATCATTTGCAAAATTTATTTTAAGATCACAACAATTATTTACAATTGTTTTATCTGCATCTTAGTTTTTAAAGTACAGTCGGGTGTTTGTTTTTTTTTTTTTGAAAATATTTTTGTGAGGTTAATGAAGAAATGCAAGAAAATAAATAAAATTCTAGAAGATTTTAAAGTCTAAAAACTTAAAAAAAATGTAATTAAGAACTCTAAAAAAAATGCAATCAAGCTTGATTTTATTTCCTAGTTTATCCTACTTGAAAGGTTTGTTTTTTATTTTTATTTTTTTAAGTATATGAATGTTTCCAATGGAGCCATTTACCATTAGACTTTATAGAACGTTCATATCCAAATTTGAAAAATGTTCCTGGTTGTGCATAAGGACATGAAAAACGTTTTAACCTTTAGATTTGCCGCAAAGATCTCTTGAAGAATGGATGAATGTCATGGCGTAATCGCGTTTCGATACCATTCCTCAATATAGTCCTTGTGCTTCAAAGAATTTTTAATCTGCATTCTAGATCTTTCATCCATAAATGGTTATTATAATTATATATATATATATATATATTATATATATATATAATATATATATAATATATATATGATATATATATATATATATATATATTAATATATATATATATATATATATATGATATGCAGCTAAATGATTTATGCATCTACATGCTTTAATCATGCATCTAGGCAAAAACTAAAAAAATGAAGTCTAAACTGAAAGCTAGTTCCTACGCACACTTCCCTCGCAATGACGCCAAAATGTTGAAGAAAATTAATTACCTATAATTTAATTGTCAACCCGAGGGTTTCGTAAAACTTGTGAAGCGTGCGTGCATTTTATATGCTAGAAATTAACTTTCAATTTAGATCAATCTAACTATGAAACCAAATAACGACAAACCAAATTCACATATTCTAATTCAACAATCAATTCAAACGAAATTATAGTACAACGCACAGAATTAAAATATTAATCTTTCACACTTGCAGGAATTGAAATGAAATATACTCTAAGGGATCATGTGTGTATTATCAAATCAGGATCCTATGAAATGAATAATCAAAACCACATGACATGTTATGAAATAAAAAACAATCATTCTTAACCTCTCACACAGGAAAAGATATGAAAGCAAATAAAAACAATTTCTCTTAACTTCTAGATAGGAAAGCAAATAAAAACAATCGCTCTTAACCTCTAGGTAGGAAAGCAAATAAAAACAATCACTCTTAACCTCTCACACAGGAAAAGATATGAAAGAAAATAAAACAATCTCTCTTAATCTCTCACATAGGAAAAGATATGAAAGCAATAAATCTTAATCTATGAAATCAATAAATCTTAATCTATGAAAAACAATAAATCTCACACATTATAGGTGGCCAATCCAAAAGCATGAGAGATGGTAAGTTGAGAGGCTCCCAGTGCAAGCATTACCAATCAAGGTGAACATCACTCATGAGCGTGGTGCTAAATAAAAATTCCATTCATAAGTAATCTTAACTTTCCACCAGAGTATCTCCAACTTTATGCATGCCTTTGAAAGTAGAGGGCTTTTATATTTATACAAAAACATAAGAAGCTACCTCATTAATGGAGGTCCATTATTCTCTCCCTAGATCTCTAGAAAATTCTATAGAGTTACAACTCAAACAGGTAATGATGAAACACATATCCTCTTTGACCTTTATCCAATTCTTCTTCCATATCTTGAAGAGAATTCGAATTTGAACATTGGAGACCACATAAGGGTGCCATGGAAGCTTCCAAATGACCTATACATGTCATGAAACTCAAGCCACTCTAAAGTAATAGAAATTATATGTAATTTTTCTAAGTTTTAACTATTTAATTTACTTATAATACTAGAAATCATTAACTTTTGGAAAACAAAAATGGAACCCATATAATTATGAAAATGGAGGCCAGTGAATGGTTATATGGTCATGGAGTTGCGACATGTGAGTGAAATGGTGGTGATAAAGGTGAAAGTGGATGATATTTTGAATATAGTTTGGAGGCTCTATAGTCAACCTTCACCTTCTAGAAGTAGTCTGATTCGAGGCATAATAATGGCTGATCGTGAAGACCATGCAGAGGGGTCTAGCGAGAACCAGGTAAATGACAAGAAGTCCACTTATGGTTTCCCAATAGTGAACTTAGAAGAGAATGTACAAATGAAGAATATTTAACCTTCAACTCTTCCACACTTTCATTGTAAGGTACACGAAGACCTAGATTAATTTCTTCTTGAATTTGATATATTATGTCGGAGTTATGATTATTCTTCTGATGCCCAGAAATTAAAGATGAGGCAAATTATTTACATCTCATTTAATTGTCAATGCGAGGGTTTCGTAAAATGTGTGAAGCATGCATACACTGTATATGCTAGAAATTAAATTTCAATTTAGATCAATCTAACTATGAGACCAAATAACGACAAACCAAATTCACCTATTCTAATTCAACAATCAGCTCAAAATAAATTATAGTATAATTATAGTACAACGTGTGGAATTGAAATATTAATCTTTCACACTTGCAGGAATTGAAATGAAATCTATTCTAAGGGATCATGTGTGCATTATCAAATCAGGATCCTATGAAATGAATAATCAAAACCACATGACATGAAATGAAAGCAAAAATAATCATTCTTAACCTCTCACATAGGAAAAGATATGAAAGCAAATAAAAACAATTTCTCTTAACTTCTAGATAGGAAAGCAAATAAAAACAATCTCTCTTAACCTCTAGGTAGGAAAGCAAATAAAAACAATCACTCTTAACCTCTCACACAGGAAAAGATATGAAAGAAAATAAGACAATCACTCTTAACCTCTCACACAGGAAAATATATGAGAGCAATAAATCTTAATTTATGAAAAACAATAAATCTCACACATTATAGGTGGCCAATCCAAAAGCATGAGAGATGGCAAGTTGAGAGGATCCCAGTGCAAGCATTACCAATCAAGGTGAACATCACTCATGAGCATGGTGCTAAATCTAAATTCCATTCATAAGTAATCTTAACTTTCCACCTGAGTATCTCCAACTTTACATATGCCTTTGAAAGGAGAAGGGCCTCCTATTTCTACCAAAACATAAGAAGCTACCTCATTAATGGAGGTCTATTATTCTCTCCCTAGATCTCTAGAAAATCTCATAGAGTTACAACTCAAATAGGTAATGATGAGACACATATCCTCTCTGACCTTTATCCAAATCTTCTTCCATATCTTGAAGAGAATTCGAATTTGAGCATTGGAGGCCACATAAGGGTGCCTTGGAAGCTTCCAAATGACCTACACATGTCATGAAACTCAAGCCACTTTTAAGTATTAGCAAATAAATGTAATTTATCTAAGTTTTAACCATTTAATTCACTTATAATACTAGAAATCGTTAAGTTTTGGAAAACACAAATGGAACCCATATAATTATGAAATGGAGGCTAGTGAAAGGTTATATGGTCATGGAGTTGCGACATGCGAGTGAAATGGTGGCGATAAAGGTGAAAATGGATGATATTTTGAATAACATTTTGGAGGCTCTACATACCCCCCAACTAATGTTATTGCATGTCCTCATGCAATCTACTGCATTTCTTAATCATGATTTTCTTTTGAATGAGCTTGGATTATATCATATGTCTTTAAAGTTTGCATTTGACAATTTCATTTATTTTCACAAAGTATTCCTTGTCATACATTGAATTGGAACATGTTTGGTTGGTTCTTGTGTGACAACCAAATATTAAGTATTGGTTCTTATGTATCAATACCTTGTTCCATTTTGCTGCAGCAAGATTCATTGAACATATTTAAGAATGCATATTTAAACAAACCATATAATATGCTCATCATTTAGGCATTTATTTGCAAAGACAACTTTTGAACCATAATCTAATCATAATTGATTAGGACAAGTATGTTAGGATGAAATGAAGTGAAATGGAATGAAGTTATATGAAGAGTGATCATAAATGGATGTCACTTCCCCCCCCAACTAAATGTGTTTATGGTTTTTTTTCAAATGAGAAAGGAAATATGGTGAAGTATTTCCCAAAAATTATAATTTCAGTATTCAAGGAATTCTATACTAAAAGCTAGAAAATAACATACCTTTACTTACCTAGGAAGTGGACAAACTATGCATATGTCGAGAAGTTGTAACTGCTACTGGATCATGGAATAGAAAGTAGAATTTCATGTGCTTTTTGGTTGCATAAATGGTAGATGAGGTTGTGAAAGTGGATTCTTCTCTATGATTCTAGATTTAAACATTTTAAAGGGAAGTTCCATACTCGTTGGATGGGACCGTATGAGGTGATTCAAGTCTTTGACAATGGGGTTGTAGAAGTCAAAGCCATCGATGGGAAAGATTCAGTCCTTCTTGTGAATGGGCATAGGCTTAATGTATATTTTTAGCCCATCACAAAGGAAGACTTCATGCAGTAAGTGCAGTAGCAGTCTGAACTTCAATTGGTGGGTGGCTATGCCAGCCTATTGTGATCTGATTTCTTCTCTCTTGAAATGAAATTTAAGGAAAATTAAAAAAAAAACTATGATAAAAAAAAAAATTATATAAATAAAATATATTATATTATAATATATTAGTATATAATAAATAATATAATAAAGAAAAACAAAATACCTGTGATTGTGAAAATTAGTTCTACTGACATGATTGCAGAAGGATTAACCTGAAAACCAGCCTGCTGGCAAGAAGATTGGTTCTAATAAAATGGGAATGTTGCTTGACTTTTAGATGTATTAATTGTCACCAAGAAGAAGCAGGTTTAAGTACAAGAACCGGGCCCTCATGCAAGCTTGGGATAGATGGCACATAAATTTTTATTTCAGGCAACACTCAACTCCCGCTGCATTTATTTTATGGATCAGCACTATGCAAGAAGATATCAAGTGAAATTCTACCTTTCTTTTATTCCCATTTTGAGAAGAAAAAAAAAAGAAACAAAATCCCGTTATTTTCTTCTTTTTATCCCAAACTTTTACCATCCCTTTCTTCAAAGAAATTTCCTTACCCGATTTCATATTTCCCTCTTTTTCCTTGAAATTATTTCCCCAAAATCCATTTTCGATTTATCCCTCTTGGTGGGTTCGCTCTTCAATTCCTTGTCATAATTTCCTTCCCATTCTAGAAATTTACCCTTTTCCCACTTATTTTTTCCCCTCATGGATTGATTGCAGGATTTGATGTGAACCTACAAATTAGATCAAAAGGCATATGTTAACCCCAAGGAATGGCAAATAAAATCTCCTTTGTATATTCAGAAAATATTTTTTTAATCCAGTCTATGAATTGTAATCTATCAAAATTCCCTTTTGGCTCCTATTACGCTACAAATATCCTTGGTGCTACAAATATCCCTAGTGCAGGAATGTGTGTTCAAAGTGCAAGAAAATTCGGTGCAGGCATGGGTAGTGCAGGAATGTCTAAAGTGTAGGCACAGTTGGTGCAAGCCGATTTAGTGCAGAAATCCTCACCGCCGAGCGCGCTAATTCAAAACACATGTTCCTGTGCAGGAACACCTGGTCCAGGAAAAATGCGTAGCAAAGCTTATCTTTTGTTTCATGAACCTTTGTATAGGAAAAGCAACTATGCCACTTGCAGATCATGACATTTAATTTATATTATGATTAATGCCTTGTTTCATCATTTACTAGATTAGGGAGAAATCATTTAAGTGCAATGATAGTTTAGGCTATAAAATCTTATCTTTTTAATGAATACTAAACTATGCTTTATGTGAAATCATGGAGTAAATGTGGAGCATTTCGATTCTCCTGGAATTTGATACTTGAAAAACTCATCATCTCATAATAATAGCCTCATACTTAGCTTCCCTTGAAACACTCATCACCTCATAGTAATAGCCTCACACCATGTCTGACCTTGCATGATCGTTATGTGAAATTATTGTCTATACCGCCACCTCTTCCGATCATTATAGCCTGCCTATACCAACATCAATTCACCTTCCCATCCATGTAATTTTCATGATGAAGCACGACCCCTTGGGGAATGGTTGATATAATGATGAATGTGTGACTCGATCACCATTTGAGTTCTTTTTGTTGTAATATATTTTTGAAACAGGGAGTGGGTGAATTTGAACAGACATGGCGCTTGAAAGGATTGAGCCATGATCCATAGAGATGGAATAGACAGCTAAGTACAGGAATAGTCTTGCAATGTTGCAGGAATCTGGGTTCCTCCCGTTCCTGTAGAAGTTCATTGGGTCTGACCCAGCTGCGGCAATAGCATTTTCCCGGACCTTCGATGGGAGCTGAGCCAAAGTTGGTTCAATTGAATTTAAAAAAACAGAAGAATCAATATCTTAGGCTACAGGGTTGCCAGCAGTAAGGTAGAAATGGTTCAGGAAGGAAAAGTTAGAAAAGAAAATGTGGTGCCGGTTCGTGGTCAACCCAAAGTAGAAGGTAGACTGGAAGAATGGCCTCCAGTAGAATGTCATGATAGGGAAGTGGAAGGATCTCTTGTATGTGTTGCAGAAGTTCCTTACTTGTGAAGGTCGCTATTCACTAACTTTTCTCTACCACATACGCCTACTCTTACACTTTCAGTCTGGTAAGCTCATCAATTTCCCATATTAGTTTCTCAGAGGTTTAGAAAAGATGGCGAAGGGGGTTCAGAAAGGAAAATCCAATCAGACTGCATGCAAATTATATCACCATAGGTTGATCACAATCTTAGTCAAGAAGGAATTGGAAGCTAGAAGTATGACTTGGGAGGAATTCTTGGAGGAGTTTCAGGGGTGGAGCATAGAGAAGTCGACTCAAAAGGAAAGTGCAAAGAAGTCGACCCGGAAGAAGAGTGTAGAAAAACTGAAGTCAGCTCAAAAGAGGAGTGCTGGAAAAAACAAGAAATCATAAACGATGACTCTACATCCTACTGAGACCAAGATATTGGCCAGGCAAAGAACTCCCTTCTCAAGGGTGGGTCACGTTCAGTCGACCTCTCCGATACTATTGGATGAATCGCCACCTGCTTCGCTAGGTAAAGATAATCTTTCGGTTCTTGCTGAGGTAGCAGCTCACACAGTGCTTGATGGTGACTATGTGGAGAAGGAAGATGACACACCCTTGTTAGTCCTCCTTGGCAGAATGAAGAAAAGAAAGGTGATGTCAAGTACAAGTAAGGACCCGATAGAAGGTCATCTGGATGACAAGGCACATGGTGCTAAAACCACCAATGATTTTGAAGAGTATCGTACTAAAACCCCCAATGATTTTGAAGAGTAGCATACTGAAACCCTTGACATGATGAATGAGTAGGGTATTGAAACCCTTGGCGTGATGAATGAGAAGGTTGTTGAAACCCTCAATGGTTTTGAAGAACAAGGTACTCAAACCCCTGGTGAGATAGATGAGCAGGGCACTGAAGCCCTTAATAACTCTAAGGAGTAGGGTACTGAAACCCCTGGTGAGATAGATGAGCAAGACACTAAAGCCCTTAATAACTCTGAGGAGCAGGGTACTGAAACCCCTTGATAAGGTAAAAATGCAGGGCACTGAGACCCTTAGTAAGATTGATATTCCGGGTGTCGAAACCCTTGATGATACTACAATGCAGGAATTGAAAGGTGGCTAGGATAATTTCGACCTTGATAATGATGGCACATGTCTGGAGTCGACTACTGAAAAGTCAGTGCCCAAGGAATTGAGAATGGAGAACTCCACCTTCTGCTTGAATAGTCGTATATAACAACTCAAGAAACATGTTTATGGCTTGGGGGTGTTAAATCGAGCCATGAAGGAACAACATACAGAGCAGAAACGAGCAAACATAGAGTTGGCAAGGGAGGTGAAGGAACAAAAGCGACAAGTTAAGATATGGAAGTATCAGGCTTCGAAGTGTTATGAGCATCTTAAGAAGGTGACCAAGAAACTTAAGAAGGTTCGAAGTAGGAAGGCAAAGATAATGAAAGCAGGGATCGGTATACAAGTTCAGAATTAAAGGAAGGCCCTTCTTTTTTGGTTTTTTTGCAGCAAGTAAGGGTTGTGTGAGGACCCACAATAGCTTATGGAGAGGAGGATGTTGGTAGGCTAAATTGATCCATTTTTTAACCCTTTTTCCTTTCAAAACCATAACCTTATACATCTGTTTTAACCTTGCAAACTACCTTATTCCTGCACTAGTCTAAGAATCATATCCCTTACTGCACTAGCTTTATGTTTCATGTTTAAGGGTTACGAATGTTTTTAATTAATCATTTGTGTAGATTTTATGCCTTTAAATCTTTGCAACTAATAACTCTCTTCCTAGAAAGTATTTGACGGGCAATGAATTAATTATCTTCTTAGCATGGTTGAATGCAAGTAGGATTCCTGCACCACTGGCGAATCTTCAACTACCATGACAGCGCACCACTCCGTGCGGACCTCGTGTTCTGGAACAATTAACTCAAGTTGGGCTCGGAGCATGGAGGAAAATCATGGATATGATGGAGATTACATCGTCGGCTGAATACCTAGAATGATATTTGTTTATAGTCGAAAGGTTTAGCACACGTTGTTGATGTTATTTTGTTATAGCTGAAAGGCTCAGATTGGAATGCTCGTTGTAATTTGGTAATGGCCACAGGCCTGGATGAATGTATAAAATGTAGGACTCAGATAGAAAATGGTAGCGAGCAATAGATATAGCAAGGATACCGTAATTTTGTTCTTTTATAATTTTTCTTATATCGCCCTCGTTATGGGCTGGATTCAAATTCATGATGTATATTTGCTGATCATTAATAGAAAGGAACTAGGCCATGTTTTCTCAATCTTGCACTGTAACTCTGTGTTGATGCATTGATTAAAGAGCTCAGAATTTATGTTTCCTAAACATGGAAACGAGCTAGTTGGCTACGGCCCAGCCAACCCAGCTTGTTCCCCCTTGTGTTCTTCTCTGTTTCGATTGAGGTGTGTTAATTATTTTTAATGCAAAGTGTGAAGTAAGCAGATGTCTCCTCTATCTTTCTGCAAGGTTTAAATTTGTTTCATTACAGTGTGACAGATTCGTGGTGTGTGAGTTTGATTGAAGTTTAATATTCTGATTTCCTTCTTTGAAGTTTAATCTCATTTTCTACATGGATCATGCAAGAACAAATTCATGCACTAGTGCGTTTTTAGTTTCACATATTGATTCTTCCAATTCATTATAGTAATGGTCTTTTGTTTTTATTTGATAAATCTTAATGTGATCCTGAAGAGTGTGATTTCTATTAACTCTTAATGCAATTCTGAAAAGCATGATTTCCATTTTGAATTTCTTTTGATATTTTTAATTGAATACACTTCTGAAACAAAACGTTGTTGTGGCACACACTGGTCTGTGCTTGCACTTTATACTATTTAGGAAAGATTTGATTCATGTGTAATGATTCTTAAAGGAAATATTTCTAGGTTTAAAAGCTTTTGCATGCAGATCAGTAGTGTGGAGAGTTATTACCAAATTGAAGCCCGTTGTCAAATTTAAATGATCTCTTAGATTACATGCAAAAGTTCCTTAATTAAAAGTGTTCTTTGACTTTGGAATTAATTCTTGTTTTAGACATTAAAAGATTAGTTGAAGAATCCTTCGGTTTGAGGAATTTACTTTAAAAGTTTTGTTCACCTTTGCAAGTTATTTTTCTTAGTTAACACATTCTTTATTTTCTCGAAAGAAGGATTGGAAAGCTTGGTGTAGGAAACTCTGTCCCGGTATAGGAATTGATCTCCTGATACATGAACAAAGTGCTCTGGCCTTGAGGCTTAGAGTTCCTGCATAAAGACATAAATATTCGGTACATGTGTAAAATATACTCCCAACACTTAAACTTTGTTCTGTTACTAGTGCAAGCACATTGTAGAACTACACGAATAATATCTTAGTACAGGGAGGAAGATCTATAAGGAGCTAGATATCTTCAAGGGTCCAATTATTAATCTGGAACACAACTATATTGAAGATAAACATAGATTTAAATTTTCAAAGATTGTTGCAAGAGGTTTTTGAGGATTCCTTTCATTTGTTTTCCTGTAAAAGTACTTTATTTCATATTCCAACCCTAGAATATCTTGGGTGTAAATTGTCAGGTGATGTTTTCGTTTTTATTTTGCAAGATTGCAATTAAGGAAGTAGGAATAGCATTTGGAAAAGTTCATATCATTTCTGGCATTTCCTGTGCTTCGTCTCTCAGTTTATGAAACCCCCCAGTTGACAATTAAGTGTTGAAGGAGTCTTCTTGACAGCAATTCCTGCACCCAACAAGCTTTATAGGCCCGATCATGTAATATATTGGGTCTGGGGGGATCCCCACTTATCGCAATAGCAAGTCGCAAGAGACTGAGGTGGAGGAGCACTTTAACCTGTGCAACCATCGATTCTCGATCTGCAGGAGTGACATCAACACTGCAACATGTCACCTTTTGATTGGTGATATGTGTTACCCAAAAATGTCCCCATAGGACCCCTAAGAATTCCAAATTTGAATGACATGTGTCCTTCATACTACCACGTTATAGATGACATCATTTTCCATGTCATCCATAAGGACCAGTCATATTACGCCACATGGCCATGTGGAGGAGATAAAAAATGGCTTGCTTGGCCTTAGTTTTTCTGTGAATTCCTTTGTTAAATAGAATCGGCCCCTTCCCAATGATTTAATGTTGTATTGCAAATCGGCGATACCGTAAGTTTTTTAAAGTTAGAACCCCACCACCACACCAATCGTCGATATGCGGGATATATAGTGAAGTTGCAAGTTGCGGGATCGTGGCATTATGGGACTGTGGGGTCACGATATTGTGGGACTAAGGGATCATGACATGGCCGATATGCGAGACTGCATTACTGCGGGAATGCACATCACCGATATGCGGAACTGTGAGATTGCCCACCGCCTATTACCAATAAGCCATTCTGCCACATGGAGGAGAGAGAAGAAGGCTCGCCAGTCCTTGTTTTGCATAGATTTCCTTTGTAAAATGGCTTTGGCCTTCCTCGGTGATTTTACACTATATAGCAGAATCACAACCCACAAGGTTTTTCAAGTGCTACCCGCCATCGATCGCCGATTAGCCTATATTGCGGGACTACGTAGTTTCCAAAATGCAGGATGGGGGATTGTGATATCGGTGTTCAGGACCATGAACCACCGATAAACCATGAGCCTGTGCCCGAGGACCCCACCAATAGCTTATTTGCGATGAGATTAATTCCTAGACCTCCTACTTGCGGTTTTCTTTAAGTCTTTTCTCCTTGTCTTCTAGCTATCCATGGGTAACTTCAGCAAGCCATATCTTATGGTCCAAAAGTCCCGTTTTGGACTTCCATATACCATTGGAAATCCCTTTCTAAGAACTATGCAATGGAGAGGGTCCAATTAAGCCTTGAGATCTTTCATGGCCTATGAAGGTGGCTTCAAACTTCACTTCCCTTGGGAAACCTTGACCAATTGAAACCCACAATGCAATGAGTGACAACATGATCCACATAGTGATCAATAATCTCCAACTTAGTAAGAAGCAAGGAGGAGATGAAATCAAAATAGTGGCATGATACGAGTAACAAAGGAGGCACAAAAGAATCCCATTATGAGGAAGGTCGTAAGGGTGCAATGAAGGATACTTGTAGAAGATCGATCAAGGCCTAAAACTTATCCTAGAAGGACAAGAGGTGTGCTTCACAAGAATAGGTTGGTTGACTGGGACTGGGCTGACGTACAAGCCCAACCAATCAAAGGAGGTTTGGATTGCGTGGAACTAAGGGTCTCACCTGAAGGCTTTATACCCTGACCATTTTACAATTTCATTATGCATTGGGTCAGGCTATTGTGAATAGGATCACATGGCCTTAACAAGACACAAAACCAAGTGGGTCTCGTTTGCAAGTTTGTTACCCTAATGGCTTTTAGTAATCCTTTATTCCAATGAGTTGGGCTCAAAGAGTCGGGCATAATAAACTAATGAGGGGGAAGGTGGCAGTGGCTCAGAAAATTTATTATTACACATAAGTGGACAAGTAGCGGAAGCACGCAATGTGTGGGCCAACCCAAAATGGTTTTAACCAGAAGAACTGTTTAACTTCAATAAAGAAAAGGAGTTGGGCATTCTATAAAGTGATGAAATGTAGCAATAGATGAATGCATAAAGGGATACCTACGTGGAGTCAGAGTGGACCATAACCAAAAACTTCAAGTTGCGTGAATCATCGAATTGGTATATTAAAAATTTGGTCAAGCTCAGTATTTTGTAAAGCCTTGGTAATAACATATGGTTATAATGTGCAGTTAGAGAAGAGGCAGAGGAGCTAAACAATGGGGCAAATTGCGGAACCATGTGATGACATATATATATATATATATATATCTCACAATGTTATAAAGAATATTTGGGTGCATATATCAATGGTAAGTCCCATGTTCCTAAGCTCTCATGCATAGTTAAAGGGAACTGAGTTATATTGTTATAAAGGGACATATATTTGGAATATTGTGTAGCTGTAGTTTATATAAAGGGCTAAACTTGTTGTGAGCCAGATATAGATTTGGATAAAAAGGGTCGAGATGTTATCATGGGTTATACTCTTTAACCTCACACTATAATATTTTCATAAATGGGTTTATATCTCAAAAGTTGTTATAGCGAGGTTAAAGGAAGTGCCTATCGAAGATATCTTAGGCACTGTGATGACTCTGGGTTGTTTGGGTCAAGAATTTGGCAGATATAAAATTAGACCTGCATCAAATACCATGTTAGCATTAGGCGAATTTTGAGGTCTAAAATGGGCATCCTAAGGAAATTATAAAATAAGATTAGATTACATCATCAAATTTTAGAGGGAAAAAAGAAAAATTGTTTTTTCAACTCATATTTTTCACTTATCTCCCTATGGGTTTACTCAAAGTTTGGGTGACAATAGCCGTTGGATGAAAAATTTGATTCCTCATCCAAGGAGTACCCATGTTGCATACTTTCGATGGACCCTACTACATGAAAAATGAGAAATACATGAAAAATGTGATTGCAATCACTTTTTTCATGTATTTCTAATTTTTCATGTAGTAGGGTCCATCGAAAGTATGCAACATGGATACTCCTTGGATGAGGAATTAAAATTTTCATCCAACGAGTCTCCCACTCGAAATTTGAGTAAAACCTTAGGGAGATAAGTTGAGAATACGAGTTCAAAAATAGTTTTATTATTTTATTATTTTTTTTATCTTTTTAATTTTTTACTCCAAAATAGTGAATCATCCCCCATGATTGACATCATCATCATGAATCCTATCGTTTCTTATAAAGTTTATTTTGGTTGTAGATTTTTCTTACGACATCCATTTTAGACCTCAATATTCCCCTAATGGAATGCACATTTATTAAATATTCCAATAATTTTCAATTCTCTATTAATCGATGTAATGGAATATATATTTATACTTGACTACTAAGCTATAAATAGTTACACTATCTTAGCCACGTTGTGAATTTATTGATAAAATATCTCAACCATATGCTAATCTAGAAAGTTAACTAGTTTGAGAGAATCTCTCACATCCAACTTGTTACAAGATCCTCCTACAAACTAGGAACAAACACTTCTGATAGAGACGAACTCTACTTAATAATGATCATTGATCATAAATGATATACATATATGATCACACCTAAGATAAATAGGAGCTGCAAAATCCAACACTAATCTTGCAATTCATGGACACACACACACACACACACACATATATATATAACTCTCACTTCCTTATAATCCAAAAAAAGGAAAATCTAATTTTCATAATTTTGCTTTCCTTAGTTTTAAACAGAAAGTTTGAATGATATAATTTTCATTTTTTATTCTTACTCGTAGAAGTCAAACTCTAAGGTTATCTTCATTATGCACCTACTTCATAATGGAACTTTATTTTATTATTTGTCATTATGTTTAGAGGCCAAATTTCAAAGTTATTATTTGTAACCAAATAACTTGGGTTTGATAGAGTATGAATTTATTTGAGCTTAATAATTAGGTAAATTTAGTTAATTTATCATTTACAATTTTCAATTAGGTATCTTGAATTTCATGGACATTAAAAATCCCACTCATAATCCAAATTCTGTGGGCATTAACCATCCCACTTATAATCCAATTATAATGGTTATATAACTTTGATAGAGTGCATGTTTGGTAGATTTGAATATTATTGTATTCTCATATTTAGGTAAATTGGGTAGGTTATTGTTTGTAACTAGGTAACTTATTTTTCATAAGTTATAAACATTTTACTTACTATTCATGTTTAAAGGTTTTCATTTATGTAACTTGGATTAATGGAGTATGATTTTTCACTTCAATAATTTGGTAAATAGGCTAGGATATTATTTGTAACTAGTTAACCTCATTCTCATGGACTATGCCCATTCCGTTTAAAAGTCATATTTGAGGGTTTCCATTAAGGTAAATTAAATTTGATGAAGCACAATACTCCACCTTATAATCCAATATAAGAGTTATATATTGGGTTAATATTTTACTTAACATCATTCCATTTGGATGGGAAAGACTATATAGTATAATGGTTAAAATGAGGCACCACACATTACAAAAAATAGCTTAACCGACACCAAGGAGAGGAATGTAGGGTTTGGAATTGCACTTAGTTGTTGAGGGTAAGCAATAAGCGGAAAGGGAGGAGAAGAAAAGTGGGGATAAAATTGTAGTGATGGCTCCAAAGTGGCAATGGGTCGATTGGGAATGCACATACATTCCTAGGAACATGCATGCATTATTGGGTGTCAAATCTTGACAAGCTCCATACCAATAATTTCCTCATTAAAGTAGTGTTACCATCCTCCCTCACCCTTTCATGTTTGGTGGAAAATAGTGGGATTAAGCACACATTCTAGAATGAGTGCACACTTTTTCTTCTCTTCCCTTTTTCTAGAATGAGTGTGCACTAGTCATGCAAAGAATATAACACATACCCAAGATCCCTCACTCTCTTCTCCTCCCCCCCCCCCCCCCCCACCCCTCCCAACAATCTATATCTATAATTTGGCTCTCTCTCTCCCTCCTCTCCCCCTCCATCTCTACCTCTTAGTCCCCTCTTTCCACTCTCTCTCTCTCTCTCTCTCTCTCTCTCTCTATCGCCCCTTCACTATATCTCTCCCTCTCTCACCCATCACACACACTCTCCCTCTCTTTGTTTCTCTCTCTATGCTTCCCTCTATCTTGACCCTCTATCACTATCTCTATCTCCTTCCTCTCCTTCTATATTTCTTTATTTCACCCATATATTTCTTTCCATACCTCATTCCATCTCTCTCTGTTACACCCCCCCCTTCTTCTCTATCTGTATCTCCCTCCCTCCTTGACTACCGCTCCTCTCTCCCCCTTTCCCTCTTTCTCTATTTCTCGGTCCCTCCTTGATCTGAATTGGATCCTAAAACACTCTATAAGTTTTCATGAACTCCATAAAATTCATGCCAAATTTTCAAAGTCTTAAAATGATCAAGCCTATCGGAAGGAATTCTAAGACAGTTGCAATGGTGGTCAATGCAAATCAACGAGGGTCGACATTCTAGTGCGCAGAGCGGTGGGCCATGGTAACGCACACTAGCACCAACCGAAAAAGATGGGGGTGAATTTAAGCAAACAGAGGCAATTTCTGATATGCTATTAGCGACAACTAATCACATATCGCCGTGCAAACCCCTTAGAGAAGGAAAAGCCCTGAGTGCCCAGACTCGAAATGAATATGAAATGCAGAAAAGTACCATTTTGGTTCCGTCTGAGTAGGGTTCCACGAAACCGGCAGGATATCGGAAGGGCTTGGGGCAGTAAGCAGTTTCAACCAAGTTCCGACTGATGCCACACAGCGAGTGACGCGTCCAGTGGAAGAGCGAGAAAACTACGCATATCTAACAGGTAACCATCAAGCTACTTAACCTCCCGATATGCACGACAACCATAGGATTTGGTGGCCCCAGATCAACGGCGAAGATGCGTCTCGATAAATAACTGGATTTGATAGGATTATATAGCAAGATCACATGGGATTTGAAGTTCGACATGGAAGATGAGTTGGCAAAGATTCGTCTTTCATGGACAATCTGGGAGCAAACAGAAATAACAGTCATTCAAACATTTTCAAGAGAACTAACACTTAGTTCGCTAAATAGGTGGCCACCTCCCTGTGGGGCATTACATAGTGTTGATTACGCAAAACAGAGGGATTCAAATAGATAGAGGTAGGGGAACTAGAAATTCGGGAAGCAAAAACGAACAGTCAGAAAGCAGAATGGCTTTAAAGCCACGAACTGACAGAGAAGAGGCAGAGTTAGTTAGACGCAGAAAGTAGAGAACTAAAAGAAGGAGCCGAGCTGACCTGCAGAAGCAAAAGGTAGCATCGAGCCAGACAGAACTAGAGAGAGTCAGAGAGAGTTTGTGTACTCCAGAGAAGGCTTGAGAGGTTCAAGCAAACTCCTTTGTATATGCCTGTCATGTATGAGTCTTAGATTGGGCTCATACTTCTGTGACCAATAGAGGTTGAGTTTCAGTAAGGAGAGTCTGTGTACTCCAGAGACTTGGGGGATCCAAGTATAGTCCTATTGTTTTATATCTGTTGTGTGAGACTCAAATTGAACTCACTGTTGTAAAAACTCTGCTTTGAAAACATAATAGAGAGGCCACCACTGAAGATTGGACTAGGAGACGTAGCCCAGGAGTATTGGGTGAACTCCTTATTAAACTTGTTGTGCTTACATATTTGCCTATTATGTTTTCTCTAACTGCTTCAGTGCCTATGTATTTCACAATCTTATCAATTTGTTGCATAAAATAACATAGGCACATCCATGCACATGAGTCTGTAATTCCTTAATTGTTTTGTCTTGGATCAATTCTAGATCAAGTGGTATTAGAGCTCTAGGTTACTAAGGTTAGACAAGCTTGTGCTGGATTTTGTTGTTGAATGCTAACTAGATCAAAGCTTAAATTAGGAGAAGGAGAGTTGGTTGAAGCTAACCCTAAAATTGGAAGAGTCTATCCTAAGAGGAAAATGTCAGAAGAAAGTCCCTTGGAATCAGACTCCCAGTTCATGGACAGTTTTATGACCATGAGAGCCATGGTGGAGGAAATGTATAAAGAATTTAAGAAAGGTAGAGATGAAGATTCATCAAACTCCGAACAAGATAAAGGAGTGGAAGAATCTCTCCTCCATGACCATTCTAAAGGCAAAAGGAAAGAAGAAATGTTGCCCACACCTCCTAATAGCCCTGAAAACAAAAAGAAAACATCTTTGATTAAATTAGATGTTAAATTTGATTTACCGATAGATGATGGAGAGTTAAATGCAGAAAAGTTGGATAGTTGGATTAGACATATTGATGTATATTGTAGGGTGTAGAGCATTGGTTCAGACAAGAGTAAGATTCAGCTGGCTAGCCTACGCCTTGGAGGCACTACCTTGGTATGGTGGGAAGGCAGGACACAAGCGGACATGAAGAAGCATGGTAAAATTCTTTCTATCTGGAGTGAATTTGTTTACGCAATTAAAAAGCAATTCTATCCACTAGCCTATATGCAACAAGCCATTATGAGCTGGCAAACTCTTCACCAACTAAAAGGGCAAAGTGTACAAGGCTACACTCAAGAATTTAGGAAAAGAGCTTTGATTCTAGGAATTTCTTTAGACTCACCTGAAACTTTGTTGAAGTATATAGGTGGTCTATACAGTTATCTAAAGCACACCATTCTCATGTTTAATCCCACTAGCATAGATGAATTATTTGTTCAGGCTACACATCTAGAGGCTAGAGGCAAGAATGTGAACCCAGAAGTTGGGGGGTGATCAAAACCCATTGCAAGCAAGAATAAGGAAAAGAGAAAATAGAAATGGAAAGAGAGGAAGACAAATACTATACAAAAGACCAAATCTTCATGCACTCACTACAAGAAGGATGGGCATGATGATGAACACTGTTGGATTCTGCATACAGAGCTGAAGCCCAAGGAGTACGATGGCAAAAAGAACAGTATTATTGCAGCTATTCAAAAATATTTGGGGTCAGACTCAGGGGATAAAAAAACAATCGCAGCCACAGGTATAAAAGGTAAAAATTCTGAAGCATCTACTAGTAATTCTGCAAAATCTACTAATAATGAAGAAAATGAGAGGAAAAGACATGAGCGTTTTCATATTAGAGTTATTTCCAAGCATCAAAAGATTGATACTTTGTTTGATATTGGCTCACAAGTAAATTTAATTTCTGAAGCAATTGTAAAGAAGGTGGGATTAGTAACTACACCTCACAAGAAGCCATATCCATTAGGTTGGTTTTGTGATAAAGCAAAGCTACAAGTGACTAGACAATGTAAACTTAGGTTTTCTTTTGGGTCAAAATTTGTAGATGACGTGGAGTTAGATATTATTCCCTTAGATATATGTGGAATTATTTTAGGAAGTCCTTACTTGTATGATAGAAAAGCTATTTTCTATAGAGCAGAAAACAAGTATCAAATCGTTAAAGATGGAGTTGAATATATTGTAAGAGCTCATTAACTCAAGAATAATTATACTCTTATAAACTCAGGGAAAATGAAAAGAATTGTAAATTCATGCAAACAATTTTTACTAATGGTTGTAAAGGAAAAGAAACATGATAAAGCCAATGTATTTGAGGGCTGTAATGCAAACAACAAGCTGATTTAGAAAAAGTTGTTTGAGAATATGATATATTATTTAAAGTACCTAAAGGTCTGCCACCCAAAAAGGAAATAGTACATGATATTAATTTGTAGCAAGATGCTCCATTGCCTAACATCGGAATGTACAGGTTGTCTGCTTTAGAGAATGCAGAAATCAAGAAGTAGGTACAGGAACTGCTCGAAAAAGGGTTCATAAGACCTAGCACATCGCCATGTGGGTCTCCAATTGTCTTGGTGAGAAAGAAAGATGGCTCATGGAGAATGTGCATTAATTACCAAGCACTGAATAAGATAACGGTAAAAAATTGTTATCCCCTTCCTCGCATAGATCTATTAGATCAGTTGCAAGAAGTTGTTTATTTTTCGAAGTTGGACTTGCATAGTGGCTATCATCAGGTCAGAGTTGCAGAGCAAGATGCATGGAAGACTGCTTTCAAAACAAAGCAGGGATTGTATGAGTGGTTCGTTATGCCTTTTGGCTTAACTAATGCTCCTGCTAATTTCATGAGAGTAATAAATGATGTACTCAGAACTTTTATTGATGATTTTGTCATTGTATATTTCGATGACATTCTTATATTCAGTAAAACATGGGAAGAACATTTGAAGCATGTAAAGCAGACTCTAGATGTTTTGAAAAGAGAAAATATTTATGTTAAGCTCTCAAAATGTGAACTTCGAAAAACATCTTTGAATTATTTGGGTCATATTATAGGAGGTGGTGAATTGAAGATAGATCCCTCTAAGGTTGCAGTCATTGTAAATTCACCTAAACCCAAATCTGCTACAGAAATTAGAAGCTTCCTAGGAGCAGCACAGTATTGGAGAAAGTTTATTTCTAACTTTTCCTTGATTGCAGCTCCCTTACATGCTTTAACAGGATTGAACAAGGTGTTTCAGTG
>APFE031702532.1:191915-203355 GCA_000404065.3 Pinus taeda
TAGGCTTGTACACTCCACTACTAGTTCCTTCTCATCCTTGGGAAAGTGTTTCCATGGACTTTGTTGGGGGACTGCCTAAATCTAGAAAAGGTCATGACTATTTATATGTTGTTGTGGATAGGTTTAGCAAAATGTGTATTTTAATACCATGTAAAAAACAGATTACAGCTAAACAAACTACAAAGTTGTTCTTTCAGCATGTATGGGTTCATTTTGGATTACCCACTTCCATTATATCTAATCGAGACTCCCGATTTATTGGTAAATTTTGGTTGAGTTTGTAGGAATGGATGGATACTAGACTGAAGAAGAGAAATGCTTTTCATCCACAAACAGATGGCCAAATAGAAGTGGTCAATAGGACAGTGATCCAGTTGCTTAGAGGCTATTGCAGAAAGCATCCCAAGCTTTGGGATGAACATTTATGTCATGTGCAACATGCTTACAACCGTGCTAAACATTCTTCTACAGAAAGATCTCCTTTTGAGACCTATTTTGGTTTCACCCCAAGGTCTCTCTTGGATTTTGTCTTTGGTAAAGACATAGCAGCTAATGGACACAGTGATGTGGACAAGGCAACCAAGTTCATTGAACAAATCCAAGAGATTCACTAGGAAGTACAGGAATAGTTGGAAAAGAGCCAAGCCAAGTACAAGGCAAGGCATGATAAGCATCAGATTGAGTGTAGTTTCCAAGTCGGTGATCAAGTCTGGCTGTATATCAGCAAAGACAAAATGCAAGTTGAAGGAAAGAGGATGAAGCCAATAAGATATGGACCTTTCAAGATACTTGAGAAAATTGGTGAGAGTGCTTTTGACGTTGATTTACCAGCTTACGTTCACATCTACTCAGTTTTTAATGCAGACAGCTTGAGACCATTTGAACCTTCATTGTTTGAAGATCCAAAAGAGCAGAGTCAAATGCCTTCTATTGATGATCTATTGCCTGAATATCTCAATGAGTTGTAGCAAGATATAGTTTTGGATAGGAAGGTGAGAACTACACATAGAGGGGATGTTGAGTACCTTAGGATTGGGCTCAAAGGATCAAAACCAAGCAGTGCAAAATGGATAGAAATTGGGCAAGCGAGGAATCTATACCCTCACTTGATTGATGCTTAAAAGCCAACTTTTGGTGGTCCAAAAGATTTTTCAATGGGAAGACGGTGATCCAAATTGGATCCTAAAACACTCTCTAAGTTTTCATGAACTCTGTAAAATTCATGTCAAAGTTTCAAAGTCTTAAAAAGATCAAGCCTATCAGAGTAATCCTTAGAAAGTTGCAATGGTGGTCAGTGCAGATCAAGGAGGCCCAACATTCTAGCGCACAGAGCGGTGGACCATGGTAATGCGCACTAGCACCAACCAGTAAAGACGGGGAGAAATTTAAGCAAATGGAGCCAGTTTCTGATATGTGATTAGAGACAACTAATCGCATATCGCCAGGCAAATCCCTTAGAGAAGGAAAAGCCCCGAGCATCTGGGCCTGAAATGAATATGAAATGCATAAAAGTACCATTTTGGTTCCATCATAGCAGGGTTCCACAAAACTGGTGTTGGTCACTTTAATTGTTTATTAATTAAATAGTCGAGTGCCACATAAATTGTCAACCTGGGAAAGTCTGATTATTTCAAAGGTGACTACGTATTGTATGTACTCAATTCTAATAGAATTAAAAAGTTGTAGTACAAATAAATCACACTCTGTTAAACCTTTACTCTGTGTTACAACAGTTATACTCTGTTGCAGTTATCGAATAAGAAATGGATAATTAATTAAAAAGAGTAAATCTGCAAAAGAAAACAATGGTTGTCCTGTAACAAAGGATCAGGACCCTATCCCCAGAGTAGAAACATTCAACAGCTACCTTTGTTATCCAGTTCACCAATTCACTCTGTAAATCCTAATCACCGGTGAGGCACTCATGTAACAGCATCAATCGATTAAAAGAGAAACAGAGTCTTAGTAAAAGTAAAATAACATCAGAAGCAGTACTCGTGAACAAGGTATGAATAGAAATCACACATAACGCACAACAGAAAGGAAATGGGTGAATCTTGTGATGAAGGTGGGCCCTGTCCTTCTCACAAGATTCCCCAGGACACGGAAACTAAGATAAAATACTTAGAACAAAACTTTATTCATCCGTCAATATACCATATTACAGAAAATATTCAATCTCGTTCCTTCAACTACAATCCTTGTGTTACAACTTGTTCATCCTCCGTCTGTCCCCTCTCTAATGTAGATGTCTCCTCTTTATAGAGGAGACATCTATTACAAAATATTTTCATTATAGATTCTAGTTCAACCCTTTGTAGAAAAATAGGGAAATCAGTTCCCGTTAACAGAATGTTGTTACAGTAATTTAGATTATGAATGTTATGACCAATGTAACAATTTCTTCAATGATCAATCAGGTTCCTTTGTTGTTGCAAATCTGGTACGTAAAGCTCAACTGTCTCCTTGAGATTTGCATGTTGTACTTGCTATTTCAGCTTCGAGATTCGTGCTGTTCCCGTTGTTTCAGCAACTGCAAAATATAGTCCTGCCAACTTTAGGCAGTTTCAACAATTGTTCAGCAACTCAGTCAACTTCAAGGATCAATTATAAATATAGCATGATTATGTGTTAAATAATTAAACATATAGCAATGAGAAGAGTTAATGTATACCTTTAGAATGATTGAGTAAAAACACTAGCAAGGGCTTTCGAATATGGGTTGAAAAGGGTAATATTATGACAAAATATAAGGTCAGAAATAGACAATATGGGATCCTAACAACTGGCAGGATATCAAAAGGGCTCAAGGCGATAAGCGGTTTCAACCAAGTTCTGCTCGATGCCACACAGCGAGTGACACGCGTCCAGCAAAAGAGAGAGAAAAACCACACATATCGGACGGGTAACCATCGAGCTACTTAACCACCCAATATGCACGACAACTGTAGGATTTGGTGGCCCCATATCAATGGCGGAGACACATCTCAATAAATGACCAGATTTGACAGGATTATAGAGCAAGATCACATGGGATTTGAAGTTTGACATGGAGGATGAGTTGGGAAAGATTCGTGTTTCATGGGCAATCTTGGAGCAAACAGAAATAACGGTCGTTCAAACATTTCCAAGAGAACTGACACTCAGTTCGTTACGAAATAGCTTGCCACCTCCCTATGAGGCATTACATAGTGTTGATTACATAGAGTAGAGGGATTCAAACGGATAGAGGCAGGGGAACCAGAAAGCTGGGAAGCAGAAATGAACAGTTGGAAAGCAGAATGGCTTTAAAGCCACGAACTGACAAAGAAGAGGCAGAGTTAGTTAGACGCATAAAGTAGAGAACTGAAAGAAGGAGCCGAGCTGACCTGCAGAAGCAAAAGGTAGCATCAATCCAGACAGAGCCAAAGAGAGCCAGAGAGAGTCTGTGTACTCCAGAGAAGGCTTGAGAGGTTCAAGAGAACTCCTCTGTATATGCCTGTCATGTATGAGTCTCAGATTGGGCTCATACTTCTATGACCAATAGAGGTCGAGATTCAGTAAGGAGAGTCTATGTACTCAAGAGAATTGGGGGATCCAAGTATAGTCTTATTGATTTTTATCTGCTATGTGAGACTCAAATTGTGCTCACTATTGTAAAAAATCTGCTTTGAAAACATAATAGAGAGGTCACCACTGAAGGCTGGACCAGGAGACATAGCCCAGGAGTATTGGGAGAACTACCTATTAAACTTGTTGTGCTTAAATGTTTGTCTGTTATGTTTTCTCTAACTGCTTTAGTGTCTGTGTATTTCACAATCTTATCAATTCGTTGCATAAAATAACATATGCACATCCATGCACATGAGTTTGTAATACCTTAATTGTTTTTTCTTGGATCAATTCTAGATCACTCCTTCATAACAACTCCTTTCCAAATTTGTCTCCCTCTCTCCCCTTCTCTCCTTATCTTCCTCACCACTCCTTCTCTCCCTCCCTCTCGCTCTCTTTCAAACTCCTCTCCTTCTCTCTCTGCTCCCACCCTCTCTCCTATCTCCCTTACTCTCTCTCTCTCTCACTTGATCTCTCTCTCTCTCCATCCCTCCATTTCTCTCTTTCTATTTAACATTTTTGTAGGGTGTGTGTTATATTCTTTCCATGATTAGTTGCATGCACAAGGGGGGTGATAGCCCCCCTTGTTTGTTGTGTTGAGCGCATCAACAGGGTCACATGGGGGACGCAGTCCCCCCTATCGGGAGGGGGTTTAGGGGGTGGTATCCCCCCTGTATAGGGTTCAGGGAATCACCCTGCAAAAAACAATTTAGACCCTATATTAGGTGCGCGGACCTACTTATAGTTTCGTGCATGGGTTTTGCACATGGTTTTGGGCATAATGGTTTTCTAACCATGGTATATTGTAGATCTGGCCAAGGGAATGCAATTATGTTCTAATCCAGGGTTAACAGATTGGGTTTTATGAATGCTTTGGCATGTATATATATGTATTATAACATTGAAATGAACATAATGAAAAATCAATCTGGTAGTCCTAGTTTTAGGATCGACGGGAAAATCTATTTGTATTTTTTTTTTGTTTCTCACCATTGTATATTTTCTTAAGATTTCATTTGCAGGTAATTTCTATACAGGGTTAAAACCTACATTTGGTATTAAAGTCATTTTGGCTTCAAGGGGATGCCTTTGCTGGTGAGGAGTTTTTCTTGGGCCTATGGTAGACCCTATTCAGTTGGAGATCTACGGGATAAATTCTTGCAATGAAGGAATATGGAGAGTAGTGGAAAGATAAAGATAGAGAAATTTAATGGTCAGAGTTTTGAGTTGTTGAAGGTCAAGGTGGAGTATCTACTGGTAGATAAAGATCAATTGATAGCGGTAGATTCAAGTACTAAACCAATGACAATGCCAACAGAAGAATGGGCGAAGCTAGATCAGAAGGAAAAGAGCACAATACAGTTGTGTATCTCAGATTCAGTATTGTTGAATGCATTAGGGGAAGTTACAACAAAGGATTTGTGGGTCAAGTTAGGGACTTTGTACCAATCTAAGTCTCTAGTGAACAAATTGTTCCTACAAAAAAAGTTGTATAACCTAAGGATGAAGGATGGAGACTCGATGATAGAGTATCTAAATGTCTTTAATACTCTGGTAAGGCAATTTTTATCTCTTGATATAAAAATATAAAATGAAGATAAGTGCATAAGTTTGTTGCGTTCTCTACCAGATTTTTGGGATAGTTAGTTTGTTGCTATAGGTAGCAATACAAATACCTTGAAGTTTGATGAAATAATCTAATCCTTGTTCTTAGAGGAGATGAGACGAAAAAATATGGAGAGCTAGAATGGAGATGCCTTGTCTATATGAGGATGGTCCTAGAATAGAAACAAAAATAAGTCCTTGAGTGGGAGATCTAAATGTAGAAGAGATCTGCACGAAGCAACCCAAAGGCTTTGTGGTGAAGAGAGAGAAAGAACTGGTATGCAAGTTAAAAAAGTCTATGTATGTATTAAAACAGTCACCAAGGATGTGGTATCATAAATTTGATACATATATACAAGGACTTGGCCTCACCAGAAGCAAAGTGGATCATTTCCTGTATTTTAAATTAATTGGTCACCGTGTTATTTATCTAGTCTTGTATGTTGATGATATGTTGCTAATTGGAAATGATAAAGAAATTATCCATTATTTGAAGACCCAATTGTCCTTCAAATTCGACATGAAGGATATTGGTGCTGCAAATTATATTTTGGGCATGGAAATTAAATGACATTAGGCAAAGAGGAAGCTCTTATTAAACTAGAGGAAGTATGTCGAGAAAATATTGTAGACATTTAATATGTAGGACAATAAACTAGTGAAGGATCATATTCATGTAAGTGTAAAGTTATCTGTTGAACAGTGTCCCAAGGCACAAGAAGAGAAAGAGGACATGTCCCATGTTCCATATGAAAGTGCAGTTGAATCCTAATGTATGCAATGGTCTATACTAGAATAGACATTGCACATACAGTGGGAGTATTGAGCGGGTTTATGTCAAAATTAGGGAAGGAGAATTAGACAACAGTGAAGCAGATTTTCAAGTATTTTATGTGGCACTAGTGATTATGGTTTGTGCTACCAAGGAAGACTATGATTAGACGGAGTTTTGGACATCCATATCTGTGTTTATGTAGACTGGACTGGTGATCTAGATCAGAGAAGATCTACAAGTGGGTATGAGTTTAACCTATTTGGAGGTGCAATCAGTTGGATGAGCAAGAGATAGTCTATAGTGGTACTTTCAACTATAGAGGCAGAATACATGGAAGTCGCTCATGCAAGCAAGGAAGTAGTTTGGTTGTAGATATTGTGTTCAAGTATGGGGTTAATACAGCGAGCTATAAGGATAGACTATGACAACCAGAGTGCAATTTTCTTGGTAGAGAACCCTGCTTATCACTCAAAGACAAAGAACATCGATGTTCAAGATCACTTTGTGAAGGATATCGTTGAGGACAAAAATCTGTTGCTGGTAAAAGTGGACACTTTGAAGAATGTTGTAGATGCATTGATGAATTTTGTGAGCACTGAGAAGTTTTCTTAGTGTAGAGAAACAATGGGCATTACAACGATGGACCAATGACTAAGCTCTCCTATGACCCCCCTGTGTGGAAAGGAAAACAATAAGTGGGAGAATGTTGGGTGTGCGTTACATTCTTTCCACAACTAGTCGCACGAGAGGGGGGGTGACAACCTCCCTTGTTTGTTGCGTCGGGCGCAACCCCCCTATTAGGAGGTTTCACAGGGGTGGCAGCCCCCCTACATGGGGTTTGGGGCAACACCCTGGTAAAAACAAATTAGACCCTATACTAGGTGGGCATACCTACCTATGGTTTTGTGCGTGGGTTTTGCACATGGTTTTAGGCATGATGATTTTCTGCCCATGGTATTTTGTAGATCCGGTCAAGGGAACAATGGTTATGTTCTAATCCAGGGTTAATGGATTGGGTTTTATGAATGCTTCAGCATGTATATATATATGTATTGTAACAATGAAAGGAACATAATGAAAAATCAATCAAGCAGTCCCAGTTTTGGTATCCAGGGGTAAATCTTTGTGTATTTGTTTTGTGATTCTCACCATTGTATATTTTCTATTTTTTAAGAAAGGTAATTTCTATACAGGGTTAAAACCTACAATTTTATTCTACTATCACTCTTGATTGATTCCTTCCTCCCCTTCCTTTGATTCTGTTTCCTTTTTTCAGTAAATTTTAATCATTTTTAATAATTACTTCATTTTTTTTATAATGGCTAATTTCCTCCCCATTATATTTATTCTCCTCATGACATCCATTCACATCATCTCAAATCTTTTATGTCCTTGATGATGGGTGAAATATCCACCCAAAACATTGGGACAAACTAAATTCACAAATTATTTTCCAAAAATTCATATTCTAATCAATAGTTTTTTTTTTTTTTTTTTTTAAACAATAATGAGAATATTTGTAATGAATTCAAAATTTGTGCCCGGTTCACAACCTTGCATCAGGGGTTACAATTCAATTTTTCCATATACTTCAGGTATATTTAGCATAACCTATATCAAAATTATCCTCTTTTGGGGGACACTAAACTAGTAGATAAAGTATAGGTATTTTGAGGTGAAAACCTTCCAAAAGGATCTTAGAATAAAGCAAAATATACAAAACATCCAACCTATTTGAAGGATATGTATTAAATAAAGTAACATAGAATTGTATACATGGAGAGAGGGATAAGTATTAAATTAAATAACATAGAATTGTATACGTTGAAAGAAAGATATGTATTAAATTAAATAACATAAAATTATTTAGTTAAGTAGAATCATATTAAATTAAGTATATTAAATTAGTTAATATGGAATTATTCAACCATTTAGAGTTGGGGTCATTTTAAAATAATTAATAGATAATTATTCAGCAAATCAAGGACATATTAAAGTAATTGGAAAGGGTTCCTCAATCAAAGTGGTTAACGATGGCATACAGGGCATCAGGGAGCAAGCCCACCACCCTACAACTTAACAAAACTTTTAAGAGGGGCGTAGCGTAGCCAGCCCCCCACATGCATACACATGGGAACACTCCCTCTTCAATATATGTATATGTAAATCTTTCCTTTAGGCTTCAACTCCGATTACAGATATTTCCTTCTATAATTTTCATGGTTTAATTTGGTCCCTCCCCTGCTGCAGGTGGGATTTCTTCTAGAGTCTTGTGACGTTGACAGGCTTGTGCATGGAAATTCACTTGTTATCTTTAAGATTGTTCTTCTAATTTTTCTTGCATGGTGCCTATTTTTCCTAGACAATGGCGTCATGGGGGTATGACTATGTTTATGCTCTAGCCTGGTTTATGACTATTGTATGGTTGGGTGCTAGAGAAGAGAGCACGATGGCGATGTAATGAGAAATGTTGGTTGTGCCAATAGATTTTCACATTGGTTGTTGTAGCTTCCTTTGGAGGTGTATTTTCCTCCTATAATAGGTTCCTCACCACATTAAATATGGATGATCCCATAGAATGTTGGGACACCATGGGATTATTTATTTGGGCCATTCTCTAAGCTTTCCTAGTTTTTTCGTCATCTCTTTTGGTCATAAATTTGTTTTTTGTAGTTCTGATTGGTGTTCATTATTTTATGGTTGTTGGCTTCATTAATTGTGGTGTGTGGATAATGGATTGAAGTTTTATCCTACCCGAGGAACTCTTACTGCACCCCACCCTCCCACGTCTCAACATTTTTTTTTTCCAGTCATCCCTTCAATTCTTCTTTTGGGATTTTGCTAGGCATCTCCCTATCTCTGATTTTCTTCCCCTATATTATTGATTTTTGACCCTTGCATTTGTCTTAGTCTTCTCCTGAGCATCATGCCTCAACAGTGAATGCGTAGCCAACAAGGGGGGTGGTCATGGACCCCAAGGTATAAACCATTCCAAGAATTGGGAAAAGGAGGTTGTGACCATCTACTAGTCTACTATCCCTTATGATATTTGGGCTGAGTTTCGTCATCTAGAGTCCCTTTCTACTGAAAACCATCAAAACTTCTTTGACTCTGATATCCTTGAGGAGGAATCCCATTGGATTCCTGACTCTAGTCATACCAGGGAAAGATATAAACAATACCTTAACTCCATTACCCTTCATCTGTAGTTGAAAACCATCTGAGGCAAAGTTCTGAAGGAGAAACAACATGAGTAGTATGACTTTTTCTCTAACTCGAATGACATCAAGTGTTCCTAGAGGTACTAACATTCATGCTTCGATATTTTTTCTGTTAGGATATCCCACTTGGAGAACCATCTCTAGTGTGAGGTAAAGCCTCTAGCTCCTCTAGGTTCCAGTTCCAAGGATCCTGCTCCTATGACTTCATTGAACTCTTGATTTTCTATCATATACTATAGTGACACTTCTATTTGTAGTTAAATTGTTGTTCGAATTATTCACTTTCAATAGTTGTTTTTATATTGCTAAAGCTTTCTTAGTTATAGGTAGTCAATATATTTGGTTTCTCTTGTGGCAGATTGAGAGTGACTATGGTGAACTTAGTAAAACAATGGAAATCTTGCAGTTGTATCTTGATGTTTTGATATTTTTACGTAATACTAATATTATTTCACAAAAGATAATTGGATAGGTTAGATTCAAGTAAAATTATACTATTACTTAAAAAAAATATTTTATAATCTTTAAAATACTCTTAGAAAAAATCATAAGTCATTTTCTAGTTTTAGCATTCACATTCTTGTATGTAAAGTGATTTCAAATTTTATTGTGCCAAGAGGCACTTTCCAGCATAGTATGGTAGAGATGTTGTAATGTCCTATCCTATCCTGACTTGTTTAGCATTTGGACTCAATCAAATTACATTGGTAGTTTTTGGACTCTAGATTTCGAATATAACATTTTAAAATAAAATATGGTTATTTTTATTTTTTTTTTTAGTATTTTTTTTTAATAAAATTATTCATTTTTTATTGCCTGTTGGAGAGGTGCTCTCCCACCAAAAGTTTGTTAGAAGATGTGCAAACATAACGTAAATGTTAAGTGTAAAAAGATTTACTTGGTCAAATAAAACTAAAATTAAAATATAGTAGATATGTGTAACTTAATGTAATGTAATGTAATGTAATGTAATGTAATGTAATGTAATGTAATGTAAGGGTGAAAATAAAATAAAAATAACAAAATAACAACATAAAACTAACCCTATAAAAATTAAATAATAATAAAAAATAAAGATTACCCATGGTAATGACCCACAGTTGTCATGTGGAATATAACCTATTTAAGTAGGAAATTAAACTAGCCTAGATCCATCTTAGTTTGATGTTATATATAGATACATAATTAGTTGTAGAATATGATGACATTGAATCAATGTAGCTTGTAAAGGTAAAAGATTTTTTACGGATATGTTAGTGTTGGGCATTTGTATGGACCTGTTTGGTGGCCCTATGTCCTTTTGTATGCTTTATTTCTATAATGGAATGGATGAATACATAATGTGTATATATGCATAGAAGCTTTAGAGTTTTTCATTTCATTTGTTGGTCAGGACACTTCACCCAATCTCGGGAACCTACCACTTATAGTGTTATACCTTCCTATTGATAGTGTTGGAAGTCCGTCGACACAAGGGGTCTCCTTGGTATGAACTCCCAACTAGACCATACATTGTTTGGGTAGGAGCCCCATCTAGGAATTCGACCTGACCACCATTATATTGATCTTAAGGATTTGCCTTAGCTACAATTATCAACACAAGAGTATGCACATAACTTTGTGATAAGAAAGTGAGTTAAGTTTGTGAAACACCAATTGTAGTATATACAAAGGACTTTCACGAATAAGAAAAGAGAGAGTGAGCACTTAGAAGAAAAGTAATAACATTGTCCTAGTAAAGAAACATACAAGCATAGGAAGAATGATTAGTTAACTTGTGAAGTAGTTCAAAAAGTAACAAGGAACATGAAAGCAAGTAAAAATGCACAATCAACAAGATATATTCCAAATCCAAAGAAATAGTTCATTTTCTTTAGTATGTATGAACATAAACATATATCGTAAACATTAAAAAAATAGTCTTACAACATCCACGATACATGCGTGAAAGTGCACCAACTCTAAGAGCTTCAAAATATTAAGTGAAATTTCCGAGTACACAATTACAATGATGCAACACTAGCCCCAAGAGTGGAACGTTAAGTCATAGTTTATTGAGAAGAAGGATCTAGGTGTTTCATAGATTTCTACTGCAAGGACCAAGAGATGACCCTATTATCCACTCGGAGTGCGAAATGTGAAATGAAGGCAAGGTTGATTAAGGAATTAAGCAGAAGGAAAGTGTAAGCAACAAGAAGTTGGGTCATTATGCCCTAGGAATTCTCAATGTGCAATGAAGGGAGGGAGG
>APFE031702534.1:0-37443 GCA_000404065.3 Pinus taeda
AAATCTGTGAGCTCTGAGAAGTTCTCTTGGTGTAGAGAGACAATGGGCATTTCAGGATTGGGAAAATGACTAAGCTCTCTTGTGGCCCCCTGTGGAAAGAAAACAACAAGTGGGAGAATGTCGGATTGTGTTATATTCTTTCCACATAGTTAACAGGGGGTTTGAAGGGCACCCGTAACCCCATTTTATGGAGTCTGGGGCAGCGCCCCGGAAAATTTTGGTTTTGGACCCTATGTTAGGTTGGGCGGACCCACCTATGGTTTTGTGCATGATTTTCACACATGTTTTTTTGGAGCGATGGTTTTCAGTCCATGGTATTGGGCGCGATGGTTTTCGGTCCACGGTATTGGATTCTTCGGCATGTATAAATATGTATTGTAACATTGAAAGGAACATAATGAAAAATCAAGATGGTAGCCTTGGTTTTGGGATCCAGGGGAAAATCTCTATGTATATGTGTTTTATGTGTTATGATCTCGCATTGTTTATTTTCTGTGTTTTAGAATTCGTATGTAGGTAATTTCTCTATGGGGTTAAAACCTACATAAATATGGGTTAAGTCTCTCAGGAATTGTGCAAAGAATTAGAAGCTTAGTGGCTTGGAAATTTGGCTAAGTATTGGCCAAAGGATTTCATCAAGTGGAGGATAGGAAATACTTGTGCAAGTTAAGCTCAAGGTTGAGCAGAGCATATTTTATTCATCTAAATTCTTTGACCAAGGGTGCAAGGAAATAGGGAGCTTGGAGAGAAGAGAAGAGGCTTGGATTTGGCTTTAGCTTTCTTGTGAGATGGGAGATTGATTTTACTGAGTGTTGGGATTGTTCTTGTGAGATTATGATCTCATCTTGATTTTCTGAATTAATGCAATACAGATAGTGGGGTTTTGAGTTGTGGCTTTCCCCGGATATTTATTGTGTTATGTGCCATTGATGTTCTTCCTCTTTTTTATTATTGTTTTGCTAGATCTTTATGTGATTTCATTGTAAAGAGTAGAAGTATATCCTTGTCTCTTGTTTTAGAAGATTACATGAGCTTGTGAATCTACAAGATTTTCTACATATTGTCCTAGAGTTGAGAAGATGTGATAAACCCTAGCATAAAAGATTGGTTACAACCATGGACTCAACTTGATTTGTACATTGCCAATGGTTATTTATATTTGGGTTCATGTGAATAGCCAAGTTACCTGGGAGCCATTTTTTAGCTCTATATCTTGGACCATCATATTGGTGGTGATCATGTACATGCACATAATTACCTACTTGAATTGTGTAGGTCTTGGGTTGCACCTCGATGCATGGCAGGAGTTTGGAGGCTCTTCAAGAGTAACCAAGCTTTTAGAAAAGGGTAACGAGAAACCATTTGTGCATCCCATGCGAGGAATTCTTGTCCATAACTAGGAACTATTTGTAGGCTTTAAATATTAATAGTCATATGACTATAGTCATGGTTTATGCCTACAATCCGACTTAAGGGGATGATCTATTGTTTCATTGAGGAGTGTTGATATCCTTGTGGTCCTTTTGGAACCATATGCCTTATGGTTGCTTGTATATTCATACGGTGCTTACATGGTCCTTGAAAGAGACTTGTAGATATCTAAGTTGAGTTTTCTCTCATCCTTGTAAGACATGGAAGACTCAAGGGATTGTGAATCCTTGAGAATCTGAATTGATAAGTCTTTGGCTTGAACGAACAAGTCATTGGGTATTGTTCTTCACCACCGACACCATGAACCTCGAGAGGGAAACCTTTTTGTAATCTTAGGAGGGATAGCACCAGTGTGTGCCTTAGTACACTGCAGTGGTCATGATTGGATTCTATCACAAGTCCATGTGGTTGCAAAATCACTGCATCCAAGCCATGGTATACTCCTCTCATGGAAGGCACATAACATAGAATGGAGAGATCATTTAAGAAAACCATCAGGTTCAAGAATAAGCATATAGCTTATGGCTCAAAACTTGGACAAACCCTCCTTAGTCGAGCTATGGGAGAAGTCTTGTTGTGAATGCCTCTTCTACGAGCATAGGCATGAGACTATACCTCACAAACTTACTCCTTGAACCTTATTTAGATGTCCTAACAAGATCCACGTCATGGAAGCATCGAATAGGGTGGTGCGATTATGCCTTATCGTAATTGGGTGAATGGAGGGGTGACATAGCTTGGAGACTACATCATGGATGCTTGTAATTAGCAACACAAAGGAGTGGTGGGCTAACTAGGCATCGAGCTAGCTAGGCTTATAGTGTAGAGGAGGAGAGAATTCTCATTAATCGATACTTTACTCCTGGAAGGAATGAATCATGGAACACGAAGGAACTAATGCGATGACATAGGTGGACACGAGAACTCGATAGTACTTCCATCATTTGAGATGTGGACCCACTAGACACATCAGCCCAGAGGCAAATGCCCATACATTTAAGGTGTAGAGACGGCTAAGGTGAAGCGGGATGATTAGGTGTCGGGTTGTGGTGGTGGTCAAACCAGAGTTGAGGACCAATAGAAAAATGGTTTGGGTGGTCCCACTAACACATGCAAGCCCGTAAGTTGAGTCGAGGTAGCGCATAAGCTCGATGGATTGTTGATTGGTGCAGGAAGGCCCCCATAAGACATATCATCCCATGAGTCATTTACAAGAAAAAAATTAAGATGTGTAAAGGTGGAGGAATGGGATGAGTTGAGGTCAAAATGATGTGGTGGTATGAACCATAACGAGTGACATTGGGTGGTGGTATAGGCAATTAATGTGATGGTAATCCCACCTCACACCTAATCCTAAAGGCACAGGGTGTATTACATATATAACTCGCATGGGATGACATAAGTCAGCTTATTTGGTAAGATATGCGAGATGGCCATAACTCCATTAATGTAGGGAAGACCCATGGCCAGGTCATCCTGCAAGTGCTAGCCCTGAGCAATGAATGAAGGGGCCAGGGGGAGGCATCGTGTAATAGAAGTTGGGCAATAGAAAGATTTTGGTGGCAATTGATGGCCCAAAAATGTCACAGATTTTATCACATAATTATATGTTATATGTGTCCAAAAAGGATAGGGCGGGACTTTAATAAATATGTATGTGTGACACGAAGACCATGGGCGTGGAAATTTGTGGCATTAAATTATCCCGCGGGGCTTAAAGCACAATAGGCCCAATGAAGTCACATTTGGAAGTGATTTCATATAAAGGCACTCAAGTTGGTAACAGATCTATAATCTTGATTTAAAAGCACCTTTGTCCTATATTGAAGGCTTAAGCATGAAAGGGTCGGTAATGTTATTTTTGGAATTATGTGTCGTATTTTGGACATATGGATCGCAATTGTTTAAATAACTAAGGGTTGAGCTTGAAGAAATGTAATGGGGACAACTCATGACCTGAAGGTCGGATTGAGCTAATATTTTACATCACCGGATTCGTCTCAATGGGACAAACGAAATGGTGATATCAAACTAAGGCTTGAGTAAAAAAAGAAAAAAAACCCATTTCCATGACAACAACTTGGATCTTGTGTCTGCATAGTAATCACCTCCTCTGAATCAGTGTTATGGTAAGGATCAGGAGGGAGTGTGTTACACTTCCACTAGTTAGAATCTTTTCAAAGGAACCTAATATGATACCAATTGTTGAGAACAGACTTATATTGAGAGGGGGGTGGTACTTATTCATTATTCATGAATTGTAAGAAAACAATCATATATGAGATATATCATTTTTATAACATGGAAAACAAGATTTACGTGAAAACATTTTTGGGAGAAAACCACAAAATTTTATAATTCCTTGTAGGTACCAACCCACTATTACAAGTATTTTTAGGTATAAGCCTACTTTAGACATTAATTCCCACTACTACAAATAATTGTAGGCACCAAACTACTAAAGACACCAATCCCACTACTGCAAATATAAATAGGCACCAACCTACTAGAGACACCAATCCCCACTACTACAAATATATGTAGGCATAAACCTACTTCACTAAGTCTGATTTATACTTTTGACTTCATCAAGTATGTTCTCTACTTATTCACTAAGCTTTCTTGCCACTTCTGCCTTCACGAGGTCCACTTCTCCCAAAACTTGTTGTTTTTGGTATCTTCCCAAGAATGAAATTGTACAAAATGCCACGTATCCAATTTTTTAAAATATTGATTCTGAAATTTTTACTTGAGGCACTTTTACATGTCTCCTTGGATCTCTAAAAGTTTCAAATTCTAAAAGAACCCAAAAAGGAAGCTACATCAAAAATTCCATGCAAATATATTTGAAATTGATTCCAAGATCATTCAGAAACCCTAACTTCCACAAGGAGTATCTCCAAAACTATAATCAACCAAGATTTGAATTTTTTAACACAAGTAACTAGAGATATCACACTTGTCTCCTTAATATTTCATAGTTTGAAACATCTCAAAAAATAAGTTATATAAAAAAATTCAAAACTGACCTATTTGAAGTTGATTTCAAGACTATTCAAAAACCCTATCTTCCATAGGACATATCTTTGAAGTTATAGAAAACCAAAGTATAATTTTTTTACCATAGGTATCTAGAGACATCGTCTCTTTTGCCTCAATATTTCACAGTATGAAACATCATAGAAAATAAGTTATAGCAAAAAATACCAAAGTGACCTATTTGAAGCAGATTTTAGAAGCATTTAGAAACCCTAACTTCTACAAGGCATATCTCCACAATTATAGGAAACAAAAGTATAAAATTTTTACAACATTTACCTAGATACCTTGTCTCTTTCTCTGCAATCTTTCACAATTTTAAACATCTCGAAAAATATGTTATATTGAAAATTCCAAATGGACCTATTTGAAGCATATTTCATGAGCATTTAAGAACCCTAACTTCCTCAGATCATATCTCAAAAATTATAGAGAACCAATGCTTGAAATTTTTACCAAATGCATTTGAAGATATCACCTCCATATTATAAAAAAATTATGTTTTGAACCATCCTAGAATAAATGATATAGCAAAAATTCCAATATGGCTCATTCACTCCACAAATCACATTTTTGCTCCACCTTTAAAACCCCAAGAATATTCCCTAGCTTATGTTTCACACCTTAGATATCTTCTTGCTTCAATGGTATTCAATTTCACTCATATATCCTTTATTTATTGTGTTCTATGTTCACTTATGGGGTTTCTATGGGGCAAAATGCACGGGATGAAAACTACCCTCGAAAGTCTTCCCGGGATTTCTAACAAACCGTAAGGTTATCTACAAAAAGTACCTGTTACACACATGCTCATCTATCTAACATATATTGACAGGATATGGAGAAAGGATCACCTTTGGTTCTTTCTAGATTCACTTGGGGATATCCGTGCGGTAAGAAGAACTCCTCCTGACCGGCTCCAAGACGATTCCTGCACAAAAGAACGAAGCAAACCAATCACAGCATATACTTCTGGCAATTAATGTAAGAATCCGTAACAAACACGTATAAATGTGTAACTAATCTACTCAACATAACAACCGCAGTCCTATATTTAGAAGAGTGATTACAACAACCTTGTTGTATCAGCCTTCCTTATCCCTTCTTCCTCTCTCTCTCTCCTTCTTTCAGCTAGCTCCTTCAATAATATGACAATATCACAACAGCACCATGTACTATCCTTCTAAATGCTCTGACCCATTTACAATGGCCCTCTCATTGCTTATATAGCAATCGAATTAGGGCAGCCAAGCTCTACCTGTAGTTCATTTGGGAAAAAACCATGAACCTGCCTTGTTTACAAGATTTTTTCCATTTGCCTTCATTCTCTGAATAGAATTTCTCCAAATATCTTGATTTTTGGAGTTTCCCTACTTTTCTTGCACAAATTTAGGGAAATAATATCTAGATATTTAATGGCAGATTCGTTGGCATAACCACTTGAGCATTACTAAAATTCACTAACGCTCCCCTTGGTCTAACAATAGGAGTTAGCAGGTTGACTAACGCTCCTTTATGCTTGTAAACAAGCTTTATAAAGCATGTTATCAATGTACAGAGAGCGTTAGTGTGGATTCTGGGCTTGCAACTATGGTCATTCGTTCAATCATCTTATCTTTCTCCTCTGAGTTGATTAGGAGGTCAATTTGTTCTATAACAAGGGTCAACTTATAAAACTATCTGGTCTAACTTGTTAGAATTTTTCACATCTCCTCATTCCTATGGAGTTAGTGGGAGTGCCATATACCATTGGAAATGTATCAAAATAATATTTTTAGCAATATATCCTATGCTCCCATTTGATCTAGCTATTTAGAGTAAAAATTCATTCAAATATCAAGTATCCAAATTGGGCATCAAAAAAATGGTATCCAAACAATATTTTCATCAAAATTCAACTAGCAATCTTTATCTTGGACATCTATGGTCTCCCCTTGTCTTTGACATCAATGACAACAATATTTCCAACATGGTGTATTTTGTGGCAAAAGTTGCATGTTCTTTTGATTATAAACCCATCACGGTCTAATATTGGCATCCACCCCTTCTTTCTCCTTCCATCTAGTTTCATTCTTGGATATGTCATGGTTCCTCCATGCTTGATCACCTTAGTGAATGAGAAATGATGCTCACGTGGTGATTATTATCTAAAGATGATTAAGATGGAAATTTCTCACCTTCTTGTTGCATATGGAGATAATCGTATTGATCAGCAAGTGTTACAAACTCCCAAGTTACTTATCAATTTCCTCTCTATCCTTGTTATTTTTATCAACCAACCACTTTATCCTCATTCAATTTGATTTGTATTTATTTGGGATGCTCGGGATATGGGGACGTTATTAAAAAAGTGTAATGGTCCTTCAATTGAGACTCACTGTGTTCCAACTCTATGATCCACTTTTTATCTCTCCTTCCATTTGACTTCATCATTGGATATATCTCAATTCCCCATGGTTGATATCCTTGGAAAATTAGGAATGATGCTCACATGGTGATGTATGGCTTAAGGAAAATCAAGTTCGAACATTCTCACCTTCTTTGGGGTCTTTCAAACTCCCAAGTTACTCACATGCCTCATTTAAATGGTGTAGGGTTCGTTATTCCTTCTCTTGCTTGGCCATTTTTCTCAGCTAGATGCTATGTTATTACTTAATTCAATCTATAATTTTTTGGGGGAAAGGGGCTATTATGGATCATAAACTTTAGCATCAAAACCCCATTGGAATACACATTTGAAATCCCCTCTTTGTTGATCCTCACTTTTGGTTTAATTTTGAAAATGTAAGGGTTTACCCATACCCATTAGCCTTGGTGAATGACAATGGATATTCTCGTGGTGAGGACAAAGGAAAAGAGAATCTAGGTGGAATGTTCCCACCTTTTTGCTTTGCACAAAGGTAACAATAATTGATAAGGCTTCACCATCCAATTGTTTAGTTGGTCATAGTATCAATATAGTAAGTGGTTAAGTTGTGTATTAAATTCATTGACAACTATGCACGATATCAAAAGGAAAAGTTTGTTATTTGTAATGTGTATGACTAGGTTAAAATGTCATTATCACCTGACAACTTGCTTTGATTTTTCTCGTTGTTTCCATCTTTAATTGATTCTTCCAAGGTTTTATCTTTCATTGCTATTTGAGAAAAAATATATATATGCACCTTAAATAGTTTGGCCCATTTAAATATTTCACATACCTATGATCAAATCCAAGATTTAAACCACAGCACAAGCTTGATTCAAATCATGAGTTAACCAAGATTGAGCTTGAAGGTGTTTTGAACAAAATTTTAAGCCCAAACCTTGATCATACACCACCATGTGAATGAACCTTAACCTTATCATAAGCCAAACATTTACCAAATTACAGTCAACCCCAAGCCAATGAAGGAAACCTAGCCCAAATATTTCCATAAGTCATCAATATATGATGGATTGTAGCATCTATATAAGTTATTTCCAATCAAGTTATTTTCTATTAGTTGAAGATGATGTAGGAATTTTTTTCTTCTTCAGCATAAATTTAAACTTTTGCACCAAGATTAACCTTGTAATTATACAACCTACACTAGAAATTCGATATTTTCTACATAGAAATATGTCATTGTTGTAGTGTTGTTCAATATGATAGCAATATTAAGTACCTCAATAGAGATAATATCCTTTCTTTATATAGAATTTCACTACCTTGACGGCACTGACAAGGAATTCACTAAAGTAGTGGGTTTAAAAATGTCAATTCCAAGATGTGTTGTGGAAGACATAAACTATCACTTTAGTGGAGAAAATATAAATAGAATGAACACATTATATATTGTGCCCTATACACATGACACAATTTGGCATAAGGAGCGCATCACTCAAATATCATTGATCGCTAAGACATTAATAAAACTACAAGGGAGTTTCTAGCGGCACATATAAAAGAACATATAGAGAAATTTGTAAGAAATTGTGTACACATTGTGACATTATTAAAACATAGGAATTTTGGTTTTTACAATGCACCACTGATAGGGTTTTGGTTTCATGCACACTGTTATTAGTATTCATGACTTCATAAAAAATCATCTTTATGCATTACTTATGGGATCTATTAAACCCTCTAAATAGAATAAGCATGACCACATGTAAATAAATAAATGCATATTTATTGTAGTCAACAAAGTAAATCATGGATAGATTTTTCTCTATTGGTTTAGAAATTATCTTCTATATTCAATTATAAACACAAATTGGATGAAAATGGCCAAATCTAGTGGAATTACCATTCCTAAAAAAAATAAGAAGACGAAATGAAGATATACCTTATGTTAATTTCCATTGAGATTTGAGTAAACATTATTTTAGTGTGAGATCACTGCTTTGGAGATATATGCAAGGATGCACATTTCTCTCCCCTCTCATCATATATTCATCATATAGAATTTTGGTCCCTTCATGACACCATGCACTTGTTGATACATCTTTCACCTTGGTTTAAGAGAAATTTCATGGAACAACAAGAATAAACCCACAACTTCCTTCCTTTGATAAGGTTGAATTCAAAAGTATGATGTTTCAAACTAAACTAAGTAGTGTGGATTAAAGGAATCCTTTTTAATTGAATCTTCACACATGCCCAATCCGCACAATTCAATTTATTATCATAGAATATAATAGTGGATACTAGTGTTAAAAACAACTTAAATGGAACTAACTATACTCATATTGGAAGTAGTTAGACTACAAGGATATTTATCCATAAGCTTTCTCATGATGTAATTTCAAAATTGTAAAGGATATTCTCTTGGTTTCAAGAATAAATTACTCTATTGAACAAGGCCAAACACATGAAAATGGAATCTCATATGTGCCTACTCACAGCCCCAAATCCCACCACCACATCACTCTCAAGTCCCCATACAAAAAACATCTAGTGTTAAAGAATTAACATTCACATAATATCATGAAACAAAGAAAAACACAAATCATAGTAAAAAAATAAGAGAATAAATCCTTGTAAAAAAATACAATCACCTCCCATGTTTAAACAACTCAATAGTAATATTTACTATATAGGTCTTTATGTGACCTGCAAAAAATTATTAGATGTCAAACATAAATTAATCTTAATCTTTATCCAATTCAATATATAAATCATTAAGATCATAATCATTGAAAGGATTGGTCATAGAAACATCATTAGCAATATCATCATCATATCATCATCACTAACATGATCATGTACATCTTCAAGTTCATCCTTTGACACCTATATATACATCCTTGCATCATCTTATTGATGTCCTTTTGGTACAATATGTAATACCCTAGTTTTGATTCTCTCATTTAATAATGTATGTTGTACATGATGAAATTCTAAGAGCGTAGAAATGTGGAGTTTTGAATATTAATAATAATAATAAATGCATCATTGGCTATAGATGGCCCTAAGGACAAAGTCATAGGGGGATATGATTCGACAAGAGTGGGGTATAAAGGGGTTATTCTAAATTATTATATTATATTAAATCCATCTTGGCATTAATTGGGAAAAGAGGCTACATGAGCTTCTTGGGAAGCCTTGTGGTGATTTGTGGGCATGCATATATTTACCGTACTTTTGGGCTTTTAGGTCATTCTTATTCATTATTTATCCTCATTCATTATTATTCTTCATTTTTTGTATGGAAAAGGGAAGGTTGGAGGTGGAAATACAATGCTAGCTAGATATAAGAGTCTATCAGTTATTCCAACAAGAAGATAATGCTTGTATGCATGAGAAAGATTAAAATTCAAAAGAACTATCCACAAACTAAGATTCCCTTGAGTTTCTAGAATTGGGATTTGTAATTCATTAGCACTAGAGCCTTGGAAAGAAGTGGAACAACATCATGGAATCAATTATAGGGAAGGGGGGGTCTTTTCTTTTGGCTGTATAGGCTAAGGGGGAAAGAAAGTTGATAACTTGGGATTGTTGTGGTTGAATAAATTGTGAGAGCTTTATAGTTATCTTGGGAGGTGACCTACTGTTGAGAGAGTCAGAGCAACAAGGTCTACAATTGGGTGGAACATCTAACATCTATAGCTAGTTGATGTGACCATTTGAAAAGGATAAGTTCTCTATGTATTATGATTTCCACTATGTTTATATTGTGCTTGCTCATTGTTTAATATAAAATAAATATTCTAATTGTTGTGCATTTCATAACATATATACTTTTCATGTGTGTGTATGTGTGTGTTTCTTGGTGCATAGTTTTCTATGCATGATTATTGAATTAATTATAACGGTATTATATATTTGAATTGTTTTAAGAATGTAAATTTTGAATGGCACCTAGTGAAGTATAACCAACTTGTTCCACCTAGCACCTTTGAAAAATAGTTGTTCACATTAACTTGGAAGGACATATGGTTTTGTATTTGGATTTAATTAGTTATTATTAGTCATGGTAAATATGTTAGCATGCTAAATAGAATATACATCATAATCATGTTTTCATTTATAACCTCTAACAATATACCCTACAGAGAATTATTTTGAAACATTTCAAATCTAACTCAAGCATATATTCTAGGTAGCCATAATATCTACTTTTTGATACTTTTGAATGTCTATCATTACTAGAGGAAACATCAGTAACCTATAAAATAATAGTTATCCCACAATCAGAAATTTTATTCTTATCATCCAACTCTTTGACGTGGGTTTTTCAACTTTTACACGACATAACCTTGTGGTGATTCCCCTGCAATATGCTCAATAATTAAATATGCAAAAATCATTTTATAATTTTATTTAGGCTAAGTTAATATTTCAAGGAAAAAACAACAATACATATAATATTGTTGAGGCAAAAAAAATTGTTTGCAATATGCTTGCTCATTTATCTTTGGCACCATATGCAAAATTAATTTCCCTCTATGTAAAATTGGTATCTGAAGACAAATGTTATCGTATAATAAATATACCACCCTATTAGGTGGAGGGTGAATTGATTTGGTAAAACATATATATCTATACACTTGGAACCCATTTGGATTTAGGGATAAGCTACCATGTGGAGTTGCACTCCCTAGAGGAGGAAATAATGTAAATCATCAACGAGTTGACCTAGGTTTTATCCGCTAATGGATCTAGTGTGAAGGATTGGTCAAAGGAGAGGATGATGTGACAAGGAAGTGATTCTCCTAAGGGTATTAATTTCATATTAGATAATCCACCTAAGGCACATGGAGTATATATTCAAGATCTTAGATAGTAATTCATTAGAACTACTCAGAAAATAAAGCTTTTACTCGTCATTATGAAGGAACTAATACCTATATCCCTATGTTGATCCAAGTGGATATTGGTGGCCACCTGCCAATTCCACTTGGACCCCCACCATTGTTTCTTTAAGTTTTTCAATTTCCTTAATTGTAGCACAGTTTACTATTTTTAGCTGTTTTTCGGGTCCTAAACTTCTGGAGCCATTTTGAGGCCCTAAACGTCGTTTTTTTGGCAATCTATCGCTAGTGATTTTTTATTTAACATCGTCTTTTCTGTCATATTCCTCAGAGAGATATTTCCAATGGGTTATCATGCGCATTAAATGGAGATAATATGACCAAGTCGTGACCCCAGGAAGTTGGTTGTCCAACTCACCTCAACGGGGCCAAAAACTCTTGGTGTTACATCTCCTTGGATTATGGTTTTGGTTGTTTAGGGTTTTCTCTTATTGTTCAATAATAAAAAGGCCCTTGAGCCTCATTGTAACGCAGTTCAGAGGCATGTAGCCGCCACATCTCTTCTAAGAGATAAGCTACCATCACCCGAGCTATTCTTATTTCCATTTTGTTTGTAAGCATATTGCAATATTTGATATTAATGAAATGAAGTGTTATTTCTACTGCATCTTTGTATTTATGGTTATATTTGTAATTTTTTGCGTTCCTGTTTAAATCCAGATCATTGGTATCAAAGCGATCTTCTCTTTCTTTGTTTTTCTTTGCATGTCCCCAACAAGGTTGGGATATAAGGAGTTGGGGCTTGAACTGGTCGAACCTTTGTAAGACCAGCCTCTCAAATCCTGACGACCTCCCATGGCAAATGAAAAGAAAGATGAGGCGGCAAGAGATCCTATCAAAATATTGCTTGAGGAAACCCTCGAGTGACAAAGGAACGTGATGATGGACAACTTTACCCAAATCCTTCAGTGGCTACCCAGGGTAACGCATCTACTTCTGGAAGCTACTCTGGAAGCGCCACACCCTTTAAGGTACAAGTTAACTTTTACATTCCCATATTTGACGGTTAGATAGATGCAGACGCTATAGATAAATGGATAAATCTATTAGAAGGATATTTTTCCGTTCATGATTTTTCCAGTCAGGAAAATATCACCTTTGCACTTCTCAAAGCATCCCCCCACATCAAGGACTGGTGGTAAACCTACTGCGCACAGAAGGATGAAAGTACGAACTCACTGTTTTCAGCTGCACCCACTTGGAACTCATTTTGGGATGCCATCAAGGAGCAGTACTACCCTGTCAGGAGATATCAGGATAAATACATAAAGTGGACATCGTTGCAACAAGGAAGGGACCAAGATGTGTTGGAGTTTACCAATGCTTTTCATACCCTTCGCACAAAGTTGGGTATCAAGGATTCTGAGAAGCATTTGGTTCTCAAGTACATCGAATGTCTGCACAAGTACATCCAGGACGAGATGGAATTCCTGGACATCTCCTCGCTTGGAATGGCATACAGATATGCAGTCAAGATCGAGCAAAAGTTTAAACAGAAGAAGCGAGACTTTGGATCTGCGAACCCGAAGCAAGGGAAAGTTTCCCCCAAACCGTAGAACAAAGGACAAAACCAAGGCAGGGTGGCCCAGGACAACCCGCCAAAGCCACAAGCAAAGAAAAATGCCGCGAAGCCGAAGAAGGACATGGGAAAATGGTGTGAGTTCCATAAGAGCCCCACTCACAACACAAGTGAGTGTCGGGCCAAGTAGTCACTGGTGGTCGAGCTAAAGGCTTCGGAATTAGATGCATGTTAAAACTCTGAGTCAGAACCCAACAAGGGGAATGATAAAGGGAAGCAGATTATCGATGTAGAGCCCAATGCCACCATTGCCACCATGAAGATCCAGAAGGAGGAACCCGAATATTCAGAGGAGGAGGAGCGCCTCTTCCTCTCCCATATGTGGGTAAATGGTTCCCTACTACAGTTCATTGTCAACAACGGGAGCCAAAAGAACCTCATTGTAGCAGAGGTCATGACGCGGTTGGGCTTACTAACCATAGAACATCCACAATCGTATACCATCAGGTGGCTTCACCAAGGATGGGATCTTCGCGTGAGCCAGTAGTGTCACCTTCCATACAACATCAAGCCCTTCACAGATGAGGTATTATGTGTCGTTGTTCCCCTTGATGTTTTTGATGCATTATTAGGCCAACCATACTTATAGAAGCGACATGTTGTGTATGATTCAAGGCCTCGTGTTGTTATTGTTACTTTGGGAAATAAGTTGTACAGGATACCAGAGGTAGCATTGCCTACCACCATCTCTTTGGTTACTGCAAAACAATGTAGTAAGCTCATTTCCAAAATCGGGAAAAAAAATTTCATGATGATACGTCCTTAGGGAAAGAAGAATATGGTGGCCACAACCTCCAGATAGGGCCCCTCCACATGACAACAACAGATGGACAAGGTTGTGGAGGAGTATGACGACATATTCACCTCCCCCACAAGGGTGCCTCTACACTGTCAGGTCAAGCACTCCATCAATCTGACCCCAGGTGTGTCATTTCCCAATGGACCAATCTATTGGCACTTCATTCTGGAGAATGATGAAATCAAGAGGTATATGTTGGGTGTGGAGCCTGATTATCTTCTATATTCAAAAGTACCGCCACATTGGATCCAGTTCAAAATGGGGCGCAACGCCGCCGTAAAATATTCGTTTGCAGGGGGTCCAGGGGGGGTCCAGGGGGGTGCTGGACCTTTGGGAGCCCCCCCCTGCGGGGGTTTCGGCCAGCCGCCCCGAAGCTAAAACAGCTGTAAATTGCCTCTGTAAAAAAGATAGTATTATATCAATCTGGGTCGTTCATTGGCGGATGATCTGACGGTAGAACTTATGTTTAGTTTAGGTTTTTTTGCCTAGAAGGAAACCCCCTCCCTTTGTTGAGGGAATTGTATTGAGGCTGTGAGACAGATGTGGATTCTGTGTGAGCGAGAAACAGAGAGGTGAGACTGTGAGAGAAGCAGAGGATTTACACGGATTTGCTGTGGTTGTGTCTCTTCATTTTGCTGGAAATAGAAAGGAAGGACTGGCTGTTCGAGGTGGACGTAGCCCAAACTGGGTGAACCACGTATATCTGTGTCTCTCTTGTTTTGTGCATTTTCTGTGTTTATATTTCTGCATTATTTCATGTGTTCCATTGCTCCGTAATATATAATTTTCTAACAGTAGATTCAGGAGCTATTGTAGAAAGGTCACATCCGTCCAAGTTCATCGCCCTGTGGGAGCCTGATCGTGTTGGTACAGAAGAAGGATGGGACTTGGATACTCTGTATTGACTACCGGGCCCTGAACAAGATCACTGTCCAAAATAAGTAACCGATCCCATGGATTGATGACCTTCTGGACCAACTAAAGGGGGGAAAATATTTCAGCAAGATCGACTTGAATTCTAGCTATCACCAGGTACAAATCGAACCCTCCGATGTGTGGAAGACTACCTTCAAAGCCAAGGAGGGCCTTTTAGAATGGTTGGTTATGCCTTTTGGGTTGAAAAATGCTCCTGCAACCTTCATGAGGCTGACGGATGACATCTTACAGCCATTCACCAACTCATTTGTAGTGGTATACTTGGATGACATCTTGATATTTAGCCAGAGTTGGGAAGAGCACCTCCACCACATCAGATAGGTTCTCCAAACACTACGACAACACAAACTATGTGCCAATTTGGAGAAATGAAATTTTTGCATGACCCAAGTTCAATATCTAGGATACATTATTGATGAATGAGGGGTTCATGTGGATCCATCCAAGATCCAAGTCATTAGGGATTGGCCAGCCCCAACCACTCTGACAGAGCTTCGTAGCTTTCTGGGTCTTGCCAATTTCTACTGCAGGTTCATGTTGGGATTATCTCATATCACTTGACCCTTAAGTCAAGTCACCAAGGGAGGAGAGAAAGCAAAATTCTTTTGGTCTGAATCTCAACAGAAGGCATTCGCAAAGTTGAAACATCGCCTCTGCTCTGCACCAGTGCTCACTTTACCAGACTTGCAGTAGCCATTTGAGATCGAGACAGATACCTCTGACTATGCTATTGGGCAGTCCTTACTCAATAGCGGCATCCAATGGCATATCACAGTGAGACACTTTAAAACATAGTCTGGAGTATCCAATTTATGACAAAGAGATGTATTCCATTATGCAGGCTTCCCGACAATGGAGGCATTACATTTTGGGGAAGGAAACGGTCATCCACACAAACCACTAACCCCTACAGTTCACACAGACGCAAGGGAAGTTGCAGAATGATCGTCATCAAAAGTGGTCCACATACCTACAGCAGTTCCATTTGAATATCAAGTATAATAAGGGTAGCACCAATAATGTTGCAGACTCCCTCATCCGACCATCAATCATGGTGTTAACCACTGTGCTCAACTCTTGTGGGCACGAGACTTCTGATTGGCAAATTCTCTACAAAAGTGACCTAGAGTTTTTCCACACATACCAGATGCTCTTGGAGGGTCAGCAAGTTCCATATTTTCACCTCTAGGATGCCCTGCTATTCCACCTAGGACACCTTTCTTTTCCTTCCAGCGAGCGAGCCAAGATGATTTTGGAAGCACACTATAGTCGGGTCGCTGGGCATTTCGGGGTCGAGAAAATAGTGGCAGTACTGCAGAAGTATTTCTATTGGCCAAATCTTCGATAGGATTTCGAGAAGTACATCTGATCCTACATTGTCTGCGCCATTGCCAAACCGACCATTAAGAAGAAAGGCCTCTACACTCCATTGCCTACCCCTAGTCGACCTTGGAAATCCATCCTCCATATATTACATGTTGGGCCTTCCTTCTCATAAGCATGGAAACGACTGTGTTTTTGTGGTCGTCGACAAATTCTCAAGGATATCCATTCTGGCAGCCTACAAGAAGAATATCATAGCAGAAACCACTACTAAACTCTTCTTTGAACGAGTGTGGGTACACTTTGGGATCCCACAGTCTATCATCTCAGATCGGGACAGCAGGTTCCTCAGTACATTTTGGTCCAGTCTCTGGTCGATGCTGGACACCAAGCTCACTAAGTCCACAACGTTCCATCCCCAAATTGATGGCTAAATAGAGGTTGTCAACAGGATGATTGATTCAAATTGGATCCATGAAGAATTATCATATCGCCATGACTGTATCAGATCAGGACAAACTTCGAATTCAAGAGCATAGAGCAATCAGAAAAACCTCTAAACAGTGGTAGTTGGCAGCCAGCATGGAACGATGAGGACCCCGGTCAAAGCGCGCTGACCGAGGCCCATGGAGATTGCGCAAGAGGTGAAACTAGCACCTAAGAAGCTTGGATCGGGAAAAGGATGCGGTTTTTTATGCACGATTAGCACTTAGCGCTAATCGTGCATCACTAGGAAAAACCCCTCAAGAAGGAAGATCCCCGAGTGCTCGGTCGCATGGAAGCGAGGAAAACCATGGGGAAAAGTGCTAAAGGCTAAAGGCGGGACCCGTGCTCCAAAACTGGCGGTATTTGTCGAGGTCACCCTTGGGCGGTAAGCAGAATTGGAGAAAAACAAGTGATTCGACTTAACACCCGATGCATGGCAAGCGGAAGAGAGAGAAAAGTGCCACTCATCGCACGCTAACGGTCGAGCAAGTCAACCACGCGAAATGAGCGAATGGCGTCAGATCTGGGGGCTCCAGATCTAATGACTGAGATCGCGCCCGATGGAGAAAACAGATTTGACAGGGGATTGAGCCGCAACAGAGAGAAGTTTGACGTTTGATTTAATTGTGGAGGTGGCGGATGGCTCATTCCATGACGTAACTGAAAAAACGAACCAACGGGGAAAAGCTGGCGCAATTCGTAGGAAGACAAGTGGCCACTCCCTGTGAGTCGATGATGATGACGCGGAGACAAGGAATTCCAAGTGAGCAGCTGCAGGTGATCCAACGGAGGAAGAAGAGGAATCGAATAGTCATGAGATCGATCAGCTTTAAAGCCATGAACAGAGACAGAGAACGAGGACGCTGAGAGAGGACACGGAGAGGAAGAACCAGAGAGAAGAAGATGAAGATAGAGAAAGGAAGAAACAATGAAGCAAAGAGCGGAAGAGACAGAGGGTCGAGCTGACCTACAGCATAAGGCAGCATCGAGAAATCCCTGAGAGGATCTATTAGGAACTGAGCACCACATTGGGATCCACCCATTAGAAACCAGAGAGGTCAAGAGCTAGTAAGGAAAAGAGTTTGTGCACTCTAGTGGCTTGGGGAATCCAAGAACCACCCTGCCAAGCAATTATGTTTTAGGAGACTCATATTGAGCTCCTCATTGTAATTCTCTACTTTAAAGACACAATAAAAGAAGGCCACCACTGAAAGCTAGACCAGAGGTGTAGCCCTGGAGGATAGGGTGAACTTCTTATTAATTGTTGTGTTCTTGTATTTGCTTGTTGTGTTTCTCTGTTGTTTTCCATTTTTCTAGTGTCTGTGTATTTTGAAATATGATCGATCCGTTGCCTAAAATGACATAGAAACACACCAACACATGAGTCTATAATACCTTCATTTAATAATTCTTTAACTGGGGTCACTCAAGGGTGATTTTCATATCAAGTGGTATCAGAGCTCTAGGTTGTTAAGGTTAGACAAGCTTGTGTTGGTTTAGTTGTTGAATGCTCAATAGATCAAAGCTCAAATTAGGAGAAGGAGAGTTGGTCGAAACTAATCCTAAAATTGGGAGAGTCTATCCTCGGAAGACAATGTCAGAGGAAGGTTCTATGGGACCAGGCCCTCAATTCATAGAAAGTTTCCTAGCCATAAAGTCCATGGTAGAAGAAATGTATAGGGACTTTAGAAAACACAAGGATGAAGACTCATCACGCTCTAAACAAGACAAAGAAGAAGATGAGTCTCACTTCCATGACCACTCCAAAGGAAAAGGGAAAGAGGAAAGCTTCCTCACACCTCCTAATAGCCCTGTGCATAAAAAGAAAGCATCTTTGATCAAGTTAGATGTTAAATTTGTTTTGCCTATATATGATGGAGAGCTAAATGCAAAAAAGTTGGACAATTGAATTAGACAAATTGATGTTTATTGTAGAGTACAGAACATCGACTCAGACAAGAGCAAGATTCAGCTGGCAAGCCTATGCCTAGGAGGCATTGCCTTGGCTTGGTGGGAAGGCAAAACCCAGGCTGACATGAAAAGACATGGTAATACTATATATGTCTGGAGTGAATTTGTTTCTGCAATCAAAAATCAGTTCTATCCATTGGCCTACATGCAACAAGCCATGATGAATTGGCAAACTCTTCGACAGTTAAAAGGGAAAAGTGTGCAAGGGTACACTCAAGAATTCAGAAAGAGAGCATTGATTCTAGGAATATCATTAGACTCACTAGAAACTCTTTTGAAGTACATTGGTGGTCTATAGAGCTACATGAGGCATACCATCCTCATGTTTAATCCCACTAGTATAGATGAGGTATTTGTACAAGCTACTCATCTAGAAGCTAGAGGAAAGAATGGAAATCCAGAAGTTGGGGGACCATCCCAACCCACTGCAAACAAGAGCAAGGAGAAAATAAAGCAAAAATGGAAGGCAAGGAAGGATAACACTGCACAAAAAAGAAAAGCTTCATGCACTCACTGTAAAAAGGATGGGCATGATGATGAGCATTGTTGGATTCTGCATCCAGAGCTGAGACCTAAGAAGTTTGAGGGCAAGAAGAAGAAGACTGTTGCAGTTATTCAGAAAGATTTGGGATCAGACCCAGAAGATGAAACAACCATCGTAGCCATAGGTATAAAAGGTAAGAATTATGAAGCATCTACTAGTAATTCTGCACAATCTATTACTGATGAAGAAAATGAGAGAAAAAGACATGAGATTTTCCATATTCGAGTTATTTCCAATCATCAAAAGATTGATACTTTGTTTGATAGTGTCTCACAAGTAAATCTAATTTCTAAAGCAATTGTAAAGAAATTGGGATTACCAACTACACCTCACAAGAAACCATACGCATTAGGATGGTTCAATGATAAAGCACAACTACAAGTGACTAGACAGTGCAAACTCAATTTTTCTTTTGGGTCAGCATTTGTAGATGAGGTTAAGTTAGACATAATTCCTTTGGATATATGTGGAATTGTTTTAGGAAGTCCTTACTTGTATGATAGAAAAGTTATTTTCTATAGAGCTAAGAACAAATATCCGCTTGTTAAATATGGAATCGAATACTTTGTAAGAGCTCATCAGCTCAATAATAATTATACTCTCATAAACTCAGGGCAGATGAAAAGAATGATAAATTCATGCAAACAATTCTTACTGATGGTTGTAAACGAAAAGAAACCTGATAAAACTAATATATTTGAGGGTTGTAATGCTAAACAGTAACCTGATATAGAAAAGGTTGTTTCAGAGTATGATATCTTGTTTCAAGAACCTAAAGGTCTACCACCCACAAAGGAAATAGTACATGATATTATTTTACAGCAAGATGCTCCATTGCCTAACATTGGAATGTACAGGTTGACTGCTTTAGAGAATGTTGAAATCAAGAGGCAGGTACAGGAGTTTCTCGAGAAAGGGCTCATCAGGGCTAGCACATCACCATGTGGGTCACCAATCATTTTGGTGAGAAAGAAAGATGGCTCGTGGAGAATGTGCATTGACTACCGAGCACTGAATAAGATAACAATCAAAAATCGTTATCCCCTTCCTCGCATAGATGGTCTTTTGGATCAATTGAAAGAAGTTGTTTATTTCACCAAGCTAGACTTGCATAGTGGATACCATCAGGTCAAAGTTGCAGAACAAGATGCATGGAAGACTACTTTTAAAGCAAAGCAGGGATTGTATGAGTGGTTGGTTATGCCTTTTGGCTTAACTAATGCTCCTGCTACTTTCATGAGATTAATGAATGATATACTCAGACCTTTTCTTGATGCTTTTTTTATTGTGTATCTGGATGACATTTTGATTTTTAGTAAAACATGGGAAGAACACTTAAAGCATGTTAAGAAGACATTAGATGTTTTGAAAATAGAAAAACTTCATGTTAAACTCTCAAAATTTGAATTGGGAAAAACATCTCTAAATTATTTGGGTCATATAGTAGGGGGTCATGAATTGAAAATAGATCCCTCTAAGGTGGCAGTCATTGTAAACTGGCCTAAACCCAAGTCTGCTACAGAAGTGAGAAGCTTCTTAGGGGCAGCACAATATTGGAGGAAGTTCATATCTAACTTTTCCTCAATTGCATCTCCCTTACATGCCTTAACAAGATTGAACTAGGTGTTTCAGTGGGGAGGCAAACATCAGAAAGCCTTTGACACCTTGAAAGAAAAGATTAGTACAGCACCTATACTAGCACTGCTTGATTTGCAAAGACCATTTGAGTTCTAAATAGATGCCAGTGACTATGCCATGGGAGCGGTGTTGACACAGCACGGTAAACTCATATGTTATCATTCTGAGACTTTTAATCTTGCAGTAGTTAACTATCCTACATATGATAAAGAATTGTATGCATTAGTTCAGAGTGTGAAAAGGTGGAAACATTACTTAATGGGAAAAGAGACAGTAATACATACTAATCATCAACCACTTCAATATCTACACTCCCAAACTAAGTTGCAGCAGTCAAGACATTACAGATGGATGGTTTTTCTACAACATTTTCATTTAGTCATCAGATATAAAAAGGGCATACATAATAAAGTTGCAGACATGTTATCTAGACCCATTATACTCAACAGTATACTCAAGATATAGACTTTAAAAATGTATATGCAACTTTGAGTCACGGCAAACGGGTAGAAGAATTGGATTATCATGTAAAGGACTGACTCTTATATCATTGTGGGAAACTTTGCATTCCACAAACTAAGAGAATCAAGATAAATAGAGAAACACACACTTCTTTGATATCAGGTCACTTTGGGGTAAGTAAAATAGTTGCACAACTGCAAAGGTTTTTTTATTGGCCAAAAATGAACGAGACAGTTTCTAGATATGTAAGAGGGTGTACTATGTGTGCTAAAAGCAAGCCCAGCAATAGAAAACTAGGCTTGTACACTCCACTATCAGTTCCTTCTCACCCTTGGGAAAGTGTTTCCATGGATTTTGTTGGAGGAGTGCCTAAACCTAGGAAAGGTCATGATTATCTATATGTTGTTGTGGATAGGTTCAGCAAAATGTGTATTTTGATACCTTGTAATAAATAGATTACAGCTGAACAAACTGCAAAACTGTTTTTTGAACATGTATGGGTTCATTTTGGATTACCCACTTCCATTGTATCTAATTGAGACACCCAATTTGTGGGGAATTTTTGGTCAAGTCTGTGGGAACTGATGGACACCAAACTGAAGAAAAGCACAACTTTTCATCCACAAACTGATGGCTAGACAAAAGTAGTTAATAGGACAGCGATCCAGTTACTCATAGGATATTGCAGCAAACATTCTAAGCTTTGGGATGAACATTTGTGTTATGTGTAGCATGCTTACAACAAAGAAAAACATTCTTCTACAAAAAGATCTCCTTTGACACCTATTTTGGTTTCACACCAAGGTCTCCTTTGGATTTTTTCTTTGGTAAAGACACCATAGTTAAGGGACACAGTGACGTGGACATGGTAACTAGGTTCATTGAACAAATCCAAGAGATCCACCAGGCAGTACAGGAACAGCTAGAAAAGAGCCAAGCCAAATACAAGGCAAGGCATGACAAGCATTGGATGGAGCATAGTTTCCAAGTTGGTGACCAAGTCTGGCTATATATTAGCAAGGACAAGATGCAAGGTGAAGGTAAAGAGCTAAAGCCTATCAGGTATGGACCTTTCAAAATACTTGAGAAGATTGGTGAGAATGCTTTTCGCCTTGATCTACTAGCTTACATGCATATCTACTCAGTCGTGAATGCAGATTGCTTGAGATTGTTTGAACCCTCACTAATTGAGGATCTCGAAGAGCAGAGTCAATTGTCTTCTATCGCTGACCTGATACCTGAATATCTTAATGAATTGCAGGAAGACACAGTTCTGGACAGGAAGGTGAGGACGACGTGCAGGGGAGATGTTGAGTACCTCAGAATTGGGCTCAAGGGTTCAAAGTCGAGTAGTGCAAAGTGGATAGAGATTGGACAAGTGAGACAATTGTACCCTCACTTAGTCGATGCTTGAAAACCAACTTTTGGTGGTCTAAAAGCTTTTCAGTGGGAAGGACGTGATCCAAATTGGATCCATGAAAATAAGCAAAGTGCTATGACTGTATCAAATCGGGGCAAACTTCAGAATTTATGAACAAAGAGTGATCAGGAAGACCTCTAGACAGTGGCAGTTTGCAGCCAGCAAGAAACCATGGGGACCCTTGTCAAAGCGCGCTGACCTAGGCCCATGGAGACCACGCAGGAGGCAAAACCCCTCGAGAAGGAAAGGCCTCAAAGCACTCGGTTACATGGAAGCCAGGAAACCGTGGGGAAAGTGCTAAGGCGAAAGGTCGGTTCCGCGCTCCAAAACTGGCAGTATATCGAAGGCATCCTTGGGCGGTAAGCGGATTTAGCAGAAAACAAGCGATTCCTTTTAGCGCCCAACGTGTGTCTGGTGAATGAGAGAGAAAACTGCCTCTCATCACGTGCTAACATTCGCGCAAGTAAACCGCCTGAAATGAGCGAACACCGTAGGATCTGGGGGCTCTAGATCTTACAACGAAGATTGCGCTCGATGGAGAAACTGGATTTGATAGGGGATTAAGCCGTGGCATATGAAATTTTGAAGTCTGATTTGAATGCTGAGTTGGCGGATGAGTCATTCCACAGTGTAACTGAATACCAAACCGTTGAGGACGAGCTGGCACAGTTCATGAGAGGAAAAGTGGCCACTCCATGTGAGTAGTTGGCGATGACGCAGGGACAGGGAATTCCAAGAGAACAGCAGCAAGCAAACCGAAGGGGTGGAAGAGGAAGCGAGCAGTCAGGGATAGATTGGCTTTAAGCCATGAACATATAGAGAACAAAATAAGGGAAGGAAAAGAAATGAAGATAGAAAGAGCGAGAGTGAAGAAGAGACAATGAAGCAAGAAGAAGAAAATAGAGAGTCCAGCTGACCTAAGGCAGCATCGAGCAGAAAAAAAGCTTGAGAGGTTTGAGCAATCCCTGTGAGGATCTATCGGGAATTGAGCACCACATTGGGCTCCTCCTATTAAAGACCAGAGAGGTCAAGACTTGGATAGGAAAAGAGTCTGTGCACTCTAGTGGCTTGGGGAATCCAAGAACCACCCTACCAAGCATTATCTGTTTCAGGAGACTCAAATTGAGATCCTCATTGTAAAACTCTGCTTTAAAGACACAATAAAAGAAGGCCACCGCTGAAAGCTACACCGGAGACGTAGCCCTGGAGGATAGGGTGAACTCCTTATTAATTGTTGTGTTCTTGTATTTGCTTACTATGTTTCTCTTATTGTTTTCCATTTTCTAGTGTCTGTGTGTTTTGCAATCTGATCGATTCGTTGCCTAAAATGACATAGACACACACCAGGACATGAGTATGTAATACCTTCATTCATTAATTATTTAACTGAGGTCACTCAAGAGTGATTTTCAGATCACAGAGGGTTTATTAAAATAATAAATATACAAATTTCTTTTTTAAATCTTATTTAGGGGCATATTTCACAATGTATGATCATTAATTAATATCAATTTCGAATGTCAATGACTAAGTGAAAGTAGTTGTGCGAAGGTAGTTTTGCGTGTGTGGAGGCTATGCGAAGAACAAATGAAAATGCGTAATGAGATTGTAATGCATTTTGATATTAGTAGATTGTGCACAAGAGAAATGCTTATTTTATTATCAATAGATTGTGTGGAGTGCATACAACAAAAGCTTGAGAGCGTTTTGCACACAATGGGCTGTGTTGTTTGGAGGTAGTGTGTGCGGAGGACAAATGCTTTGTCCAATGTTTATTTCACAATGAATGCTTTCTTCCCATGATATCCGGGACCCACATTTATAACTATCAATTTCAAATGTCAATTATTAACGAAAGGGCGTTGTTGAGTCTAAAAGTAGTTGTGTGGATGTGCTTATGCATGAGAGACTTTTGCACACAAATGGATTTAAGATGATGGTTACAGTTAATTCAAACTTGTTTTGTAAGGTAAATACAAATAACGGCTCATTTTGCGAAGAAGTGCAGATGCTTTACACTTCCGAACCATATTACGAATTATTGTTTGTTTTGTAATGCAAAACTTTAATTTTATATGTTTTTAGCAAGATGTTATCTTTTAAAAATAAATAGCTTCATTTTATTTTAATTAAAAGAAATAATAATTATTGACAAGAGGCAAAATTATTAAACGACAAAATGACTAGCTATACGAAAGAAGTTGTGTAGAAGCGAAAGAAGATGTGTGAAGGTGGATTTCGTTGTGTGTATGTGGAGACGGTAATATTGATATATTTCAAGTGCCAAAACCACTCTCAAATAAGGATGAAATGTGAACTTATTAACAAATAAATGACAAAATCACTAGTTGTACGGAACCAAAATAAGATGTGTGAAGGAGGCTTCCATTGTCCATGTGCGGAGATGGAAATGACGACATATTGGAAACACAAAATAATAAGAATGAAATGCGGACCCCACATTAACAATTCACCTTTGTCGGTTTTTGTTTCACATTTGGAAATTTCTTAGTTAATTATCATGATTATAGTTAGTTTGAACTTGTTTTGTAAGGTATACAAATGATGGCTCATTGTGTGGAGAAGTGCAGATGCTCTGCACCCATGCACAATGAGTTTCTTCCACACTGTATTACAAACTATTCTTAGTTTAGTAATGCAAAACTTTAATTTTATATGTTTTTAACGAGGTTTTATCTTTTAGCAATAAAGAGTTTCATTTTTTTTTTAATCAAAACAAATAATAATTATGATCAAGAGGCAAAACGGTTACTAATTGTGTGGAAGAAGTTGTGCAGAAGTGAAATAAGATGTGTGAAGGTGGCTTCCATTGTGCGTGTGCAGAGGCGGAAATACTGACATATTGCAAGTGCAAAAATCATTCTCGAATAAGGATGAAAATCATATTTAATAACGACAAAATGACTAGTTGTGTGGACGAAGCTATGCGGAAGCGAAAGAAGATGTGTGAAGGTGGCTTTCGTTGTGCATGTGTCAAGGTGACAATAACAACATATTGCAAATGTAAAAACCATTCTCAAATAAGGATGAAATGTGAACCCCATGCTAAGGATGAAATGCACAATAAACATTGCCTTGATCTATTAATTAGCGATAGAGGCAAGTACTATGCTACATCACAACTATTCCTCTTGTTCTTTATGTTGATAATATTGTTCGTCTTCTTTTTGTTTTACCAAAATTTTCCTCAAATCTCAAGAAACAATTTTTTTTAAAGATTTTTATTCTCAATAAATAGTAATAAAACAAAAGTTATGATGATCAATTTTAAAAACTCACATACTCAAATTTGATATATAACAAGGCCACATAGCTATCATTCCCTGATGCGTAGTTTAATTACTGAACTTTGAAAAGTATGAACTAACTACCATGAATAATGGTTGAGTAATCCTTATATTTCATGAAAATTTTCAATACTTTTGCTAAAATATTAAGAATAATTTAGGCTTATCTTTTTAGAAACTATAGTTAAACCTTTTAATCTTTGAAAAATGAAAATTTTATTTATATAAAAATTAATATCCTTTTTATTAGCAATTATCTCTAAATTCTTTTTAGATAAATTAATGTGACAAAATATATTCCTTTAAACTCTTAAAAAAATGGGAATTGTAGATTAGTTTTAATTAACTAAAACACAATTTTATTCTAATATATCAAAAACCAACCCTAACAAATTACTTCCCTTTAAACTCTTAAAAAAGGGGAATTGTAGATTAGTTTTAATTAACTAAAACACAATTTTATTCTAATATATCAAAAACCAACCCTAACAAATTAGAAGTAATATTCCCTGAGTGAAGTCGTTGAGTGCGATCCATGGGTTGGACGACCTTTAATTTTCCACACGCTGGATAGAGAAATGATTTGATTTTTTTGAGAATTTTCCACACGGTGTATGGGCAAATGGTTTGATTTTCCCAAACATTTCCCAACGATGAAGGGGAAATGATAATAATAACAAACTAGAAAAAAAACTAACTTATATGATAATTAAAATTCTAATATTGAAAAAAAAGATGAGTATAAAATAAAAAATTATTTTGATATCAAAAACAAATATAAATTAAATATTTTTATTATATAATAAAATAAATAAAAAAATATTGGCTTATATAACAATTAACATTATAATATTAAGGGTGATAAGAGGGGAGGAGTTATTTATAATTTCAAAGGAAAATTAGCGATCGAGTACTCATGGGCTTAGGAAAAAGACCAATAATCAAGCTGAAATGTATGACCTCTCGCTTAGATTAAACTTGGCAAAAGATATGGAAATCTCTAATATAGAAATATCAGAGGACTTTCTTCTCACTATTCAACATTTATACAAAGGCTCGTTCACTGAAGAAAATCACTTCAAACTTATTCTACAAAGAAATACTCATGCACTTGATTACTTAACCTCAAGTCCTTTTTTCACATCCTTAGAAGCCAAAATGTAGAAGCAAATAGACGGGATAATCTTGATTGCCTTCTAAAAGTAGGTTAGATTGAAATAAATGGTTACTTCGGATGGATAAACATCCCATGGTTCTCTATCATCCCCCCTAGTTCTAATGAATGTGATTTGGAATCCTATGATAAGCCCTCCCCTCCTTGTATTGAACTAAGCATAAGAGCACATGATATAAAATGGTGGCGTTTATGGAGGGTGTCATGGATCTTGGTGAGCTCGTGGCCCATGGAAATAAATTCCTCCCAATGCTCACACACATTAAGATTCGAGGCAAGACAACATACCAAGCTTAAAAATAACCTTGCACTTGGCTCATTGATTTTCTTAAGGGTGAGTGCCATTACGAATTTTAATGGCAACTAGATTGGCATCACATGTGGGCTTTTTGGTTTTTGCGCTAAATTCATGGCCTTCTTTTGCTCCTACCTCCACAACATTCCATTGCCTCACCAACGTGAGTTGTTGCTCAATAGTCTGCAATGGTGCCCAAAGCTGACTCAAACAATTTTCTTAAAGATTTACTATGATAATTGGCTTTCAGGCTCTATTAGAAACAACGTAGATAATAGGGCAAATTTGCACAGTGTCAAATGGTGTGAATTTATAACTCATTGCAAAGGAATCTTTGGCAATATAACACTCCCTTGGACTCGCCCTTTCTTCCTGTTTGTTCACGAAGGTGAAATTAGTAGCAGCTCAGTTTCTTGTAGCACAATTTTCCAGCCTGCTCCTACTCATAGGTGCTCTTCCTTACAATTCAACCTCCTCTATTGGGTGCTCCTATTCTTCAGTATCCCTTTCACCTAAGCATGGATTCCCTTATTAATTTAGCTCTCAAGTGCCCTCGATTGCTTCTCTCATTTTATAAGGAAGTATCCCCTACTCCCATGCCCCTTTGGATTGTGTGTTCCTAGGTCTTCATATTATTCTTGTGGGAAACATATGCCTTCCTTTGGCCCTCTTTGTGTAACTATCCTTTGGGTGGATGTTGACTATCATCATGTTGTCATTGTCCTTATTACTTTCCTCAACAATGCTCCCATTGGTTTTTTGAGTCCTCCAAGGCCCATCCTTGCTGATATTAGGTTCCATTCCTCTTGCAATCAAATAATGTTGACCAAAAAGGATAAATTAACAACAACAGGAGGCAACAAAAATTTTAGAATGTGTTCATAGAAAATTCAAGCTCTTCAGCTGGAACACTTGGATATTAATTGAAAACTTCATCAACAAATGACAACCTCTGTTTCTCTCATGGATGAGATTCAAACCCTTAAAGATAAAATAACTCGCCAAGAGGATGAAATCGATGCTCTTCATAGGTAGTTGAAAGACTTGAAGTTGCATATCATGGCTAATGAAAACAAGAACTTAACCAATAGTGCATCTAGTTGACACACAAGCAATTTACTACTAGACCTTAACCAACCTCCGAAAGACGCACTTTCTCCTCCTATCTGATGTTCTATCATTGTAAATGTGTTTTTCTTCTTCATTAATTTTGCAAAGTCTATGCATGTCAACCTCTTATAGCAATCAATTTCCAATATGCTCTTTTTGTAACACCTATCAATTCCTCTTTGGAGGATCATCTACAATAAGAATCAATGCATCTAATCTCTCTTGTAGTTGTTGTGTCCATGCAGTAACTTTAATAGAATCCTTACTCATCTTTGTTTAAAAAAAAAAACAGTATAATATTGACCCAAAAAAATCTATGAAAAAAAACATATTTTGATATCATATATACATAATTTTTTTAAGACACACACCTCTTTTAAGATTTCATTACTCTTATTATTAAATTATAAAACATTCGTTATGAGAGAGATCAAGTCTAAAGTTAAGATGGATATAAGTTGGTACTCTTGTAAGCTATAATGTATTTCCTCAATCCTTTAAATAGGCTTCATCATAACAAATACCATAGACAAAACCATGGATTGTCAATACTCGGAGTCCAAAAATTGCCAATGGTAAATTATTAATTTTATTTTTAATTGACTGAGTCAAAATGTTTACATAACAATAACATAATATGACATCACAACATCTCTTCCATACTACGCTGGAGAGCGCCTCTTAGCACAATCACAGATAATCATCTATTACATGACCATGGTTACCTTCCTCCTCATAGCACTACCACATCATTGTTGATCATTGCAAAGTTAACTTTCACCTAGTTTGAGAAAGGTCTTGTGGGTTTGTGGGCCTGAGTTTACAACCCGATAAATTCCACCTTCAAAAAAAATTAACATCATGGTGTGATGTCATTATCAATCAAAATTTCATTGATGATACACATTGGTTCATAATTTTTAGAGCGTTTATACAAAATTAATATTGTCTTGGAATAAAACATTAAACATGTTTTAAGTTAGCATATATATGGTTGAATTTAAATATTTTTAAAATTAATAATGTATATTTTAATTTATTGTTTATTATCTTATCATGAAGTGTATAATATAAGTTTTTAATAATGTATGATTACAATAATCGATTTGCTCTTTGATTATTATTGTAAGGTCCCACGTTACCAATCATCAATATAATAGAGAAGTAAAAGTCCCATAATATACTAAGACTCGGAATACATTTTTTTAAATAATTTTGTGGCTATTCATATTTATAAAATCCAAGAGTTATACATTCGAATGACCACTTGTCTTGTTATGGTGGATTTAGGATGTGTAATCAACAAGAATGTGTGCCCTAAGTCATACATAAAATCCTCATGCAAAACCATGAGCAAAATTTTATTATAAACTAGTGTGTTAAAAAATCAAGGTTCAAAATGAATAAGAAAGCCATTGATCCTATTAGTAAATTCGTTTCATAATAAAATATATTGATCCATCACCTTAGAAGGTCATTAACACAAAAATTCCCCAATATTAACTAAATATAAATATTTCTCGAAAATAGACAACAACACAAGTATATTCACATTAAGAGACCCTTATGAGAAATAGCCATTGCTTCTCAGGATAACACCATCCAACTTCAAGTTATTGTGCAACATAGCTACACAAAACATTATCATCCAATTCAATGGAAAAACGAATAATGTTTTATTAAACTTAACTACAACTACATAAAAGACGAAGGAAAAGACAAAGGATTCCACTTGAAATTTTGTCCCAGATGTATTAAAATTATCGATGCGCTTCTAACTTAGGGAATTAAAACTTAATAATGTAATCCCTTATCCTGCTACATGGGCACACAATAAGCCATTGTTTTTTTACAATATTTTATTATCAACGATCATATCCAAAATGTTGTGAGGTCGAATCAAAATAATGCACCTAAAAGTTCTAACAGTAGGTAAAGCGGTATAATTAATTTATCATTGGACCCACACTTTGGGAAGAGATTCGCTCATGACCCTGTAATTTTGGTTGTGCTAACCTCAATGATATACCGATGTCCATTATGTGTGCCTCCGGATTTGAAGGAATCCATGCATTAATGGACATTAATGGCATCATGGTCCAAATTTATACGATGTAACAACACAGATGTATATAGTCAACCCTAGGTAAAACGTGATAGTAAATTGAATATAAATCTTAAATGTATATAGTAAATTTTCACATTAATCTTGTTAATCTTGTAACAATATAATCCATCACCTATAATGATATGACACTTGAATATAACTACTATAACATTCCCATAAAATAAAGAAGAATCAAAAAAATAAAATCGGACTCGTAAATGTCGTTGGGTGAAATAAAATATATTCATTCCATTGTTTCAAAAGTTGGGACAACAAATCTGCACAACGTTGGATCCATAACTAAATTCTTGTGATGCTCCACGTAAATTATGCAATAACTAAATTCTTTGTGATGCTCCACGTAAATTATGCAATCATAAAGTTTGTCAATTAAATTTATCCAAATTCGATGTCGATGGAAAATAACAAGTTCAAAATTACATATCATTAATCATTAACATATCATTAATCATTAACAATTGACATTTCGATTTGATAAAGTACTAGTTACGCTACAATTAGATCCAATCTAGAGGGAGTGATGCGAGAGATGAACATTACCATCAACACTATTTCAAGCATATGTATGTTTTAAGAAACATTCAAATTATGGATGATGTTAGTACTCTCGACATTAACACTTATAGTATCAAGTAAGAAACTTGGACTTGACATTCAAGTAAGAAACTTGGACTCGAAAAGACAACTAAACATAAGACCTTTTATGTGTTTATATCATTAACATAGATTCATCTTAAATAAGGATCTAATATGAGTCGAGATGGAGTCAGTTTCTTCATGTGCAATTTTTTATTAGTCGACATTGTTTAAATGTTTTGTATAGTTATTATTATTATTAATATTTTTTTTTTGACCAAGATGAGCAAAATTTGAACTTTGATGACGGACGAACAATGTTACACATCATACTAGGCTGTAGACTGAGCCTCTCGGCTCAATCATATGAAAGCAATTCATACATAAATATACTGTGATGTCCCATTGAATTGGCTTCTCAAAATACAAGAAATTAGCTTAATTTGTAACCTTTCTTCTTTCTTTCTAATAACAATGAACAAAATGGCATCCATTGCAAAAGATAGTGATAAGCTTCCATAATAGAAAAGCACCAATGAAATGATGTTAAATTGAACATTTAATTTACCAGGAATTGCTAAATTCATTTACAGTGAAACAAAGAGCCTCAAATTGAGAAAAAAAATGGTGCACTTGTAATGAATGGAAGTCGTAGGAACTAAAATTCACTCTTCCATGTTGTTGACAACACCTTACAACCTACTAAAGTAAAGATTTACTATTAAAATCAGTTTTCCACCCATGAGTTAAAACAAAGAATCCTCTTAAAAATCTTTATTTTTTAGGAGATGTATACAAAAAATAATAAATGAAAGGCCAATGATTGTAATTGGAACTTTCAAAAGAACAATTTCTATCTAGACATGTAAACTAGCTACATCTTCATTTAAGAGATATTAATTAAAGCACAATATAACAAAATGGAAATTGTACCCAACACTCTATAGTTTTACTCTGTTCAACAACTTTGCTTTCCAACTCCAACAAACCAATCAATTTTTACTACCCAACCATATCCAAGGGAAACCTTTTCCCCTAGAACCCCAAGCCTATGAGCTCACAAACAACACCAACTTTAGTAATAGTGAGAAATGTTAGGCAAACTATGGAATATATATTATTTTCCTCTCACACCACTCTGTTTCCATCAACTAGGCAAATCTACTTAGACTTTTAGTTTAGGATTTCGGAAGTCATTCCGGCAATGTCTCCCTACTCTCCCTCACTTACCCTCACCCATGGGGAAAAATCCTACAACATTTATTAGCATTGAGTGGAGTGACACCTCACTCCCTTCATGCAAAAACTAATCTAATTTTAATTTATAATTCATATAATTCACCACCCCCCCCAAGGTGGAACTATCCCAAATTTTCCTTTTTATTTAAGTACTTAAATTATGTCATTTTCATCACCCCATGTGTCCACTTAGGGATTTTTTTTTTGTAAGCTTAGGTAGGTCCTTTTTCTATTTATATAAGATCAAATTGAGTACACATACTATCCATAGGTGGCATCAACTTGCCCAGTGGGAAACCAAGTCTATTGGCCACCTATGCATATTATACGCCATCCAAAATTAGTAAGTTAGAAGTCTTTCTACCTAGGCTATACAAACAAAGCTACTAAAAAACGAGTTTTTATCTACAGTTCCCATAAACATACATAAAAAGCTCCCATAAACATACATAAAAAAGAAAAGCCAGCCGCTAAACAAAACAAAGACCTGAGATCATATGCTTAGTCTATTCTTTCGGTTCATCTTGGTCTGGCTCAACGACTGCTGGATCCTCCACTGAGCCTTCATTTGCTGGTGCCATTTCCACGATATAGGGGATATGTCTTTGTATGCGATCTAGCGCATGTCTTGTTTACAGAGCTAGAATTGAATGGTCTGCAGGTCCCGTTTGTAATTAGGCATATCCTTGATTATCAGTGCCATCCCCATTGAGACTTGCTCCACTGCCTTGCACATTAGCCTCTTCATGAGCCACTATAGATGGAGAGTCTGTTTATATTGAGACATCCGACCTCTCGTATTTCCAGGGTCAGGAATGAGGTCTCGTCATTCCTCCATCTCTTCCTTCGAATCCTCTTCCTTCACCCTATCTTCCATCTCATCAATAATTCTCCTCATGCCAACATCTGTATCTTTTATATAGGCTCTCGCCGCTTCCCTCATGGTCTCGTTCGTGGGACGACGACCCAACCTTTCGCCTATGGTGTCACTGTCTTGAGAGCGTGGACTAGCATTTGTCCTGCCCCTATGACCGCGGGCGCGACCTCTGGTTACCGAGCCATATCTTTGTTTCCTTCTATCTATTCACCATACGCACAGTTCTGAGTTGGAATAAAATTGTTTTCCAACCAAATTCCCATAAACTCAGGTGTTTTTTGTCTGCTTGTCCTATCCCGCTTGTGACTGCACTCCTCTGTTCCTAAATACCCCGAAGGGCCTAGGTTATTTCGCCCCTTCTCATCACTCTCCCTTTCCTAATTTTCACTCAGGTTTCTCGGAACTGTCTCTTTGTCAGTTCCATGGTCTCCCCCTTTTGTTTGCGGCTGGCTATCCCTTGCTCGAGGCTTTCCGGGTATGGTGTCCCCATGGGTTTGTCTAATATAATTCTCTCCCATCCTCCCTTGCTGACTGACACCAATCCCTTTCGCGACAGGATTCCCCCCCGGGAGGTCTTCTCCCTCTTTCTAGGATTCTTACCCAATTTCCCCTCCCCAGCTCTCTCCCTTCTGCGACGTGGGTTTCTCTCCCTTACCCAGGCTCCCTGTTTGGTTACATTTTCCCAACTATCTAACCTCCCAGCCTCACTATCACTCTCCATTTCAACCTTTATGTCTTTGGTTCTGGACTCCGCAAGTCCCTTCCTATCAATATCTATATCCCCTCTCTTTTCCTGCCTCAGAGCCGAGCTATCGTGCTCTTTTCTCTCCCGATTCCCATGTTGTTTGTGCATTAGCACCTCCTCACAAGGTCTTTCCCTCTCCCCCAGACCCCTGTTTCTAACCCCATCTGACATACTGTAATTTGGTAATCGAATTACAAAGTAAAGACAGTAAACATACCCATTATTTCGCTTCCTGAGTTCTGGCTAATTATCTATCCTCCTCATCGCGCTTCTCCTTCGTTTCTCTCTTGCTTTAACCATCCTTCCCTCCTTGCTCCCTCTTTCATACCTACTCCCATCACCTTGTTGTCCCATCCTTCCTTCCTCACCGTCCTTCCCACCTCTCCTCATTCTGACATTCCTCACGCCTCTTCTGTCGACCGTTCGTCCATACTTCTCCACATTCTGCCTTTCCCTCATGCGGGTTGTGGTAAGTATTCCTTTCTTCGGCCAGCTCCAGACGTCGCCATTATGGCTCCTTACCCACTCCATCATCCCGATCAGGGAAAGGATTTTTCTTTTTATTTTTATAGACATAATTAATATTTTATATTAAAACAATACTTATTTTAAATGACCCTCCAAATGGGTAAATTGAAGTTAATTCAACACAAAGTTTAACTTAGATTAATTCACCTGGTTGATATAAGCCCTTAAGTTGTGTTTTTCAATCAAAGAATAGGGATTCCACACCCCTATTGTGCACCTCTCCCAACTTGTTAGGACTCCATGCCTTGATCTATTCCAAAGATCCAAGACTCCACGTCGTGATCTTTCAAAAAGTTAGGACTCTTCACCCTAATATTTTCCATTGATTCTCATCTATTTTTCTTTAAAGCTCCATCCTTTGCCTCAAGGTATTGGTTGTGAGCTCATATACATCTGCTGATATGTTGACAAGGTCTCATTTACCAAAACATGCACACATCATAACCTCATAGATTAAAAGCATCAATTAAAATTCATAATGAATTATTTCAATCACATTTTACCTAAATGTATACATAACCTCTATAGTAATTTATTATTTGAGAATTCTTCTCGACAAGTAACTAAATTCCCTACCATATCTTGCTAAATACAAGGCTAATCATGCATAATCATGTAAATAATAAATCATCAACACGATTATGGTCAGTTAAATACACATAGTAGCTTCCATTCATAATTCACAACCATATGTCATAAACTAGATATAAAATAAAAGGAGGCATACATCAATGTAGATTTTATACACATAATCAATCAATCACATAACCACAAATAAGAGGAAATATAACTATGTATGTAATATATACAACAATGTTCCCCAAGCAGGTGTCTAATCCAAATCCATAACATATAATTTTCCCATACATAATATGTCAAAAACCACCTGCAATAGGGTCACACAACTGTATTAGGCAAAACAAATAAGACACTAAATACTACCCCTCTTGGAGCAAACTTGACCTGAAATTTGATTGGACAAAAAAGTAAACTCAAGATTCATAGTAGATGCATCCTCTTAGGTGGTGGAACTAGGACTATATAGACCTTATTGGACCTTTACTTGGTCCATGATGTGATGATCGAGTTTTCGAGTGCAATGGTCCAAAATGCAAACTGGCTCTACCTTCAAAGCCCCCTTATTTGATCTCAAAAGGCCCAACAAAAGAGCTTGGATCCCTTCCCAAATATAATAGATGTTTTCCAATGTTTTACTCGAAGAAAAGCAAATTCCCCTTCTTCAAACTACAATCCACTCTATGCTTATCAACATAGCTCTTTATGTATATATCGTGCTTCTTTTAACCTTTGTTTTATACAATGCATCCATTCTTGCATTTCTTGAAGAATCTCAAGGCCTACCAAGATCTTATCCTCCAACCTATCCTAACTTAAAAGTTTTCTACATAGCTCATAAGGTGCCATACTAAGAGAGCGGTGATAACTATTGTTATACACAAACTCCACTAAAGAAATATAATATTCCCACCTAGATTGTCAATAAATTATATATATTCTAAGTATATGCTCCAACACTTGATTTACTCTTTAAGTTTGACCATCAATTTCTAGATGATAAGTTGTATTGAAATTTAATTAAGTTTGAAGAACTCCTTGAAAAGTAGTCCAAAATATTCCTATGAAAACAAAGGCCCCGTTTGATATAATTTTCTTAGGAAAATAATATAGTCTAACGATCTCCTTGATAAATGTTTGTGCTATTTCAGATGCTTTGTAAGTATATCTAATAGGTATAAAATGGGCACTCTTGGTAAGCTTGTTTACCACCACCAAAATAGAGTTATGCCTCTTGGTTGTTTTAGGTAATTCAACAATAAAATCCATAGATATTTCTTCCCATTTAGACTCATGAATGTTATATAGTTGCAACAATCCTGCCAGATGACCATGTTTTCCTTAACTAGTTCACATTCCAAACACTTTGCTACATCCTTCTTCATGCCAGCCCAAAATAAATTTGGCTTTAAATCTGCATACATATTTTGGACTCCTAGGTGAGCCATGTATATTTCTTGGTGAGCTTCCTTCAAAATGATCTCATGAATCCCACCTCTATCTAGAACCAAAATCTTCTTCATAAATGTCACCATACCATTTTCATCACAAGAATACCCCCCCATCTTGCTTGTCTTAGCCTCTTTCCCACAAAGGAGAACTCTAACTTCCTTACACCATTCATCTACATCTTGTGCCCTCAAGATGCACTCCTATAAATCAATCTTAAATGGAATTACTAAAAAGATGTGTGGTCTTTGATTGAGTGCATGAGCTAATTTATTCAATGTACCCTGGATGTAGGTTACATCAAAATCATATCCACTTAGGAGTTCTGACCACTGTCTTTGTCTAGAAATAAGATCAATTTGAGTAAATATATGTTGCAATACTTTGTGATCTATTTGAAATTCAAATTTCTTGCCCATTAGACAATGTCACCAAAGTGGCAAAGCATGAGCTATCGTCTCTAGTTCCAAATCACATGTTGCATAATTTTCTTCATGCGGTCTTAACTTCCTAGAGGCAAAAGCAATCA